>PVKS010021468.1:0-35153 GCA_004027875.1 Aplodontia rufa | reverse complement strand
TGCTACCATGAACAAGCAAATAGGCCCTCACCAGACTCCAAATCCCCCAGTTCTTCAACCTTGGTTTGCTTCTTCTTCTTCTTTTTTTTTTTTTTTTTTAAAGAGGGAGGGACAGTGAGAGAGACAGAGAAAGGGAGAAACAACTTTATTTAGTTTTTCACATGGCCTTAGTTGCTCCAACACTCAGTTGTGTACGTGGTGCTGGGGTTTGAACCGGGGTCCTCGTGCTTGCCAGGCAAGCGCGAAACCGCTGAGCCACCGCTCCAGCCCCCTCTTTTTTTTTTTTTTTAAAGAGGATTGAAAGGTCATTTTATATATTTTTTTCTTTTTCTTTTTCTTTTCTTTTTTAAAGAGAGAAGAACAGCAACAGAGAGAGAGAGAGAGAGAGAGAGAGAGAGAGAGAGAATCACTTTTATTGAGTTTTTCACATGGCTTTCGTTGCTCAGACACTTAGTTGTGTATGTGGATGCTGGAGTTTGAACCTGTGTACTTGCGCATGCTGGGCAAATGCAATAACCGCAGAACCACGGCTCTAGCCCTATAATTTCTTTTTTTATTAGTGCATTATAGTTGTACATGATGATGGGATTTGTTGTACCATATTCCTGGATGCACACAATACAGTAATATAATTAGGTCAATATCCCCCCTCCCTGGCACCCCTCTACCTGCCTTGCCTCTCTTCTGGGTCCTATATTTTTCCACAAAAAATCTAAGTACACTGTCGTAATTCTTATGAAGAACATTTTTTTATATACATGACTGTAGTATATACAGTGACATACTTATAAATGCTTGGAATGTACCTTGCTTTATCCTTCTCCTCCCCTCCTGTCATCTCTTGTTATTCTGTGATATATATTTACAATAGAATTAAACATTTACATTTTTGTACAGGTAAGCAGTATAGCTTGTTCAAGTATCTTATGCAGTATCTTGCAACTGTATCTCATAAATATTAACAAATTGCATTTTTGTTCTATGGTTCTAGTACATGAGTTTGTCTACCTTGGTCTTCTTAATCTCCAGTACTGTGAGAAATAGAATTTTGTCATTTATAAGTTACCCATTCTGTGGTATATTGATACAGTAGCCTGAATGCGTCAGGACACTTGGGAATGCAACTGTTGCATTATAGTTGAAAAGTTGTATATGTTGGATAGGATTTTTGTGTCTATAAACAGAAGTGAGACTGAACTCTTAAGTTTTCCATACTATGGTAGCTCCTGGGGTTCTTATTCTTTCAATAATTATTGAGTTATATGACAGGTTTTATTAGAACATAAGTATTAGAGATATGGGGACATGTTACTGTCCTTGTGCTTAAAATTTAGCAGGGGAGACAGATGACAGAACCTAGTGAGTTTTTGTTGTGGTAAGCATTCTTAAGATGAGACCTGCCCTCTTAGAATTTTTGGGTGTAAAATACATCATTGTTGGCCACTGGTGAATGTTGTGCAGCAGATACTTATTTTTTATTCATCTTGCTTGGCAGAAACTATGCCTCTTAGCTACTAACTTCCCTTGTGCCCATTCCCCAGCCCCTGCTGATCCCCATTCCACTCTTGACTCTACGAATTTGTGTTTGTTCCAGCATTCTTCACAATAGCCAAGATGTGGAAACAACTTAAATACCCTTAGATAGATAGATAAAGGAATTGAAGTTACATATGCAATGGAATACTATTCAGGCTTAAAAAGAAGGAAATTCTGCCAATTCTGCCAACATGGATGAACCTTAAAGACATTGAGCTCAGTGAAATAAAAGTCACAGAAAAACACTGCATGATTCCACTTATATCAGGTCTGTATGGGATAAGATTTTTATAATCACAAAAAATGGATAAAAAAAAAACTATCGGTACCAATACTACAGCCAAAACTAACCAGGGTAGCAAATGCTTTGAAAATTTTTTTGTATCTTTTTTCTTTTTTTAAGAGAGTGGAACAGTGAGAGAGAGAGAGAGAGAGAAACTTTATTTAGTTTTTCATCTGGTTTTCATTACTCTAGCACTTCGTTGTATACGTGGTGCTGGGGTTTGAACCTGGGTCCTTGCATGTGCCAGGAAAGTGCCATAGCTGCTGAGCCACCGCTCTTATCTTTTTTCTTGCCAGTAGCACTGGCAGCTGTTTTTGAAGGATGTCCTAGAATCTGATGTATGCTTAACAGTGATAATAAGATTCTTTCTAATTCCAAAGGCAGGCCTCTTACAAAGCCGAAATCCTGCTTGTTCCAGGACTTGGTGTAGATCTTCAGGGATTATGTTGACCGTCCTAAGAGCTGAAGAGCCTGGCAACTGCAGCAACATTGTAATGATGATCTCATTTCAGATCCCCCAGACCCCTGTGGCTTAGAAGCTCTGTCATCTGCACCCTTCAGGTGCCTAAGAACCTTCTGCTTGATGGCTTTGTCCGTCTTTTCTCCTCCTCAGATACTAGCTAGCCAAATGTTTATCTTTTGTCACTACTTTGCATCATCTGACAGACTTTGTTTGTTTGTTTCTTTGAGCCATTTGTTGACTGTCACGGATTACTTTTCCGGTTGCCAGCACTGACTTCATGTTTTGTAAGTGTAACCATGGGAGGCCACATGCCTCGTTGCCATCCTGCCAGGTGCTGAGGCTGGGTATGTGTGCATGGGTGTTAAATCTTGTCCCTCCAAGAAAACCACATCAGGTGTTTCATCCCTTTGAGCACTGGGGTGGACTTGTTCCTTCTGTGTGAATGTAAACTTCAGAGACAGTGGTTCTTGGAATTCAGGAAGAAATAACACTTGCTAGAAACCCCGACAACAAACTGTTCACAAGACCTCTTCAATTAATCTGTCTGCAGGTCTTAAAAAGTGTTTCAAAGTTCTAAGTACTTTCTTTCATTTGTGGTATTGAACTCATCCTAGGAAGGGCCTGATGTAAAAAGGTCAAGTGAGGTTTCATTCCACCTATTTCATATTCCAGGCATGCTTAAACCAAATGTATATTTTTAAAAGTCTTACTTCTTACCATGTACCATCTTGATGTGGTTTCTATTGAGCCTGCGTCCACTGTGGATGAGGTAAGAGTCACTTTACTTCCATGGATGCCCTGGACTCCGAGGGGGCTTGTGATTAGAAAAGTGTCAAAGTCTGTAATCGTTTCATGCTTTGCCCAGCCTTAGGGTGAGTGCGGCTGCTGCTTGGTTCAAGGTGTTGCTGAATGTTAAATCAGGGCTTGGGAACACTCTTGGGTTGGAATGGGGATTCCGATCCGGGTGTCAGTGAGTGACAGGAGGAGGGAACCATGATTCTCTCAACTGCAGTGTCTGTTCAGGGTAGGAAAGGAAGCAGATGACAAATTCCGTGAAGAGAGAGGTCTCCCAGAATTGTGTTTTAGACTTTAAAGAGAGAGGGCTTTCTTAGAATATTTTTACAGGTTCTGAGCAAGAAGGATGGGGGGTGGGGAAAGTGGTTTTCTTGCATGGCTGCTTGGCTAGGGTTTTATAAAATGAGTTGTTTTTTTTTTTTTCCTGCAAGAAGACTAAGAAGAGAGTAATTCATTATAAAAAATAAAACAAAACAAAAACTGTGTTCTTCAAATGCCAAACAAGTGATTATTGTTGGAAGTAAAGTAGCAATTAAGCTGGTCGTGGGGTCTGGGGTGCTAAGACTTAGAAATGCTCTAGGCTGATTGATTTGTTGTGGGCAATCATGATGACAACAGGTGATATTTAATGAATGCTTTGCTAAGCAGTGACTTACATTATCTCATTTAATGTGTGCATTAATGATCATGTCTCGGTTTTACAGAAGTGGACGTGAGTGACGCATTGGGCCTAGGTCATAGAGCCAGTAAAGAGTGGAGCATAGATTTGAACCTAGGCACTGAACCTTAACTACACAACTACACCTGTATTACTGATTGGCCAGGCCCTGTTTTCTGGCTGCCCAACAAACCAACTGAAGAAATCCACAGAGCTTTTGGTTGTTTTCTTCCTACATGAGGGTCCAGTCCTTGAGCAGGAGTTGGTCCCAGCTCGGGGACGGGTGTTTCCATAACATGGCTTGGGATTCCCTTGAGTTATGTTTTGGCTGCTGGGCAGTAGTAGCCTGAGTGGGGTGGTTTGTCTGCTGGTTCTGGGAACAACCTTAGCTGGGCTGTTTTTTCCTTTATTTATGGTTTGTGATCACTGTCAGCAAATGTCTCTGAGGAGTGCATTTAAATATGCCACATTTGTATTCCTGTATGTGTGTGCTGGGTGAACATTTATGATAAATCAAGGTTTTAGGTGCCCTATGGGAAAAGTGCTGATGGAGAAATACATTGGAAGAAAACTTTTCTCTTAGCAGTAGTTACTTGAGGAAACAGGCTCCATTTATCTTTCCAGGGCTTATGTGAAATGAATACAGACCACCCGGAGTTGCAGGTCTGCATATGAGAAGAGGGAAACGGAGTGCCTCAGGCTTCTTCAGGGCTTGTGCTGTGCTACTCTGGTCCCTCTTCTGTCCCTCTAGCCCTCAACCTCTCAAGCTGGCAAAACTACCCAGTGCCTAGTGCCCGTGAAGCCTGCTACCCCAGGCCTAACTGGCCCCCTTCCCACTGCTGGGCATGCTTGTGGCCATACTCCTGGGTCACCCCTGCCCTTTCCTACACTCGAGCCCATGCATGTTTAAGTCACTTTTTTTTTTTTTTTGAAGAGAGAAGGACAGTGTGTGTGTGTGTGAGAGAGAGAGAATCAATTTTTATTGAGTTTTTCACATGGCTTTCGTTGCTCTCACACTTAGTTGTGTACGTGGGTGCTGGGGTTTGAACCCGTGTAGATGCGCTTGCTGAGCCAGCGCCGTAACTGCTGAGCCACCACTCCAGCCCCTTTAAGTCACTTTTTTAGAAACAACTTTTCTGATCCCATTTCCCTCTCCAATCTAAATTAGTTCCTGATAATAATAGTGATATCTCATCACTATTTCTCCTTCCTGACCCTGCTTGTCTCTCATAACTCTATACTTAGTTGTGTGACATTTGTTTGATGCTTGTCCCTTCACAAGATTTTAAGGGCACATGGGCCCTTTGGTGAGTTGAGCGATTGTCTTGCTGTGTAGAAGGTGGTTGAATATTTGCTGGAGGAATGTAATTCTGGGTGTAATTGAACTTGTTCTTGCAGCTTGCTTATTGTATTCTGCCATTTACAGATCTCTCTGTCTCAGTCTCTCTCTCTCGTTGCACCACAAGCTCACTGATATTCATATTTGTGATCTTCAATACCCACCATGGTGATTGGCATGTGTAAGTGTTCAGTGGAGTAAAAGAAGTTGAATGATCCTTGAGTGACATGCGCCTGAGCTTGGGCATCGTGGAGAGAAAGCCTCTTGGTTCAGTTGGATTAACATTTAAAGCACCAGTTAAGTGTCACACCATGGTTCTGAGGATACGAAAGTGTGTGAACAGACAGTCCAGAAAGGAAGACAGAGAGAGATAATTTGAGGCACTGCTGCACGTTCAATGAGCAGGATGCACATAGGGAACTGCAGTAACCCGAGGGGAGAGAGACCTCACTCCCTTGCTGGACCCAGCTCGCACAGGTGCAGAATTGGAACCATAAAGGGTTTTTGTGTCTGATAGATTCTGGGGGCTAAGAACAAAGCTAAATGGTGTGATGGAGCAGTAGTTTGATGATATTGAATCATGAAGTGTGAGACCGGGAGGCATCCAAGTGAGGCCATGAATGATCTTAGAAGACATGGGGAAAAAAGTGGTCTTTCCTTCATGTGTTTCTCCACAATGTGGTCATTGTAATTGCAGGAATTGATCTTGGCCAGTGGGACCAAGGCCTGCCTTATAGAATGCAGTCTTCCCCCCCTCCCTTTTTGCATTGGGTTATATAAAAGCGTATCACTCTGTTTTACACTTTGACTCAGTCTTTTACCTGGGCATTATTTTCTAACAGTGGGCATTAGTCATTTGAAAGCATTGGTTTTATTGAGTGAACTACAGGTGCATTTTGCCATAAAACATCAAATCATGCTACACATATGATATAAATAGAATAACATAAATAAATATCATTACCATAAGAAAAAATGTTAATATTACTATTACTCTCACTGGGAGAGTCTTGAAGGATAGGGAAGTTGTCAAGCTCCTGGTAAAGAATTTTCCAACTTTGTAATTTTTTTCCTTGAAAGAAACTTTCATCAGAGACAACGAATGCCATCAATGGTTTCCTCTGAAGAGATAGGCTCATTCCGCTCATTTTCTAGAAAATGTCTGCTAATACCCATGTCTGAATAACTATGATTTTATGTCATTCACTCTTTCGAGTAAAAATGGCATTCCATGCAAGCAGTGGGAAGCTCCCCAAGACACCCACCCATTCAGGAAAACTGTGCTTTGGACGTACTTCCTATTTTGTCCCCTACTTCAGAAAAACATGTATTGAAGGGTCAAGTTTAATAAAATAATAATACTTTTCTATGACACTGTCAAATGTATTCTTTTTTTTTTTTTTTAAGAGAGAGGGACAGTGAGTGAGAGAATCAATTTTATTTAGTTTTTCATGCAGCTTTCGTTGCTCCGAGACTTTGTTGTGTGTGTGGTGCTGGGGTTCAAACTCGCATCCTCACGCACAGTGGGCAAGCGCCGCAACTGCTGTGCCACTGCTCCAGCCCTCAAATGTATTCTTAAGTGAACCAAGATTTTCTTATTTGGTTGTAAGTGCGTTGGTGAGGAATGCTATACCCACTGGCACATTTCGGTGCTTTTGTCATGCTTCAAGCCAGGGTGTCAGTGGTTTTTTTTAAATTTACCATTACTTTTCAACATCACACAGTTACTCTAGTTAAGCCAGTAGATTAAATAAAAGTTATCCACCCCTGAACATTTTAGCCCTACTTATGAAGTCGATCATTTACATAAAAGATGAGATCTTCTCTGGGATTACCTGGTGCTGATACCGGACATACACAAGCAAAATGGTCACGTGGTCAGATTCTTCCATTAGTAAGGAAAAAAGCACAATTCTGCAGAAGACAGCAATTCAGTGTTTATGTTTCCAGCTAGATATTTAATTTGACCAGTGACTGTATTGTTTGGATGTGGCAGTACTGTAAATTCTTTTGCTGACTTTTCATCTAGCAAGGCATTCAGCAATTTAACTGTATAAAGTTTTATTATCTCTTTTACTATATGTGTTTCTCTAGCTAATGCAATTTGATAACTTATCCTATAAGTTGCCTCTGGGGCTTCTTCATTTCCAGCTTGAAAGATGTAAGCAATAATTTTTGGCTTTTAGGAGCTCATTACATCTATGTTTAAAATATTTAAGTCCTTTATCTTTAAACTCTGAATCTGTTTCCAATATATTTTGTTGAATTTTCTTTTGTATATTATAGTGTCTAATTCCAAGGAGGGCAAATTAGTACTGCCACTCTGTTTCTGAACACAGCTTTTATTACTAATGAGTTTCTGCTCATCTATACTAAATACGTGTTGAATAAGTATTTGAAGAATATTTGTCTGGAAAGCAGTGTGGAGACTCCTCAAAAAACTCCTCAAAAAAGCTGAACCACCTTCTGACCCAGCTATCTCACTCCTGGGTATTTTCCCAAAAGAGCTAGAATTGGCATATTACAGAGACACAGCTACATCAATGTTTATAGCAACTCCATTTACTATAGTTAAACCATGGAACAAACCCAGATGCCCCTCACTGGATGACTGGATTCAAAAAGTGTGGTACATTAATACAATGGAATACTACTTGGCTATTAGAACGATATCTTGGCATTTGAAGTCAAATGAATGGAGATGGAAAAAAATTATGCTGAGTGAAATATCTCAAACTCAGAGACTCAAGGGCCAAATGTTTTCTCTCATATGTGGAATCTAGAACACAATCAGAAACAGACTGAAAGTTGGCTAAGCTAATAATAAGCTCAACATGGGTGATTTTTTACAGGAATAGGGGGAACCATGGCTATGATGCTGGGGGATGAAGGGAAGGGGGACAGAGAGGCGGGAGAGAATAGGAGGGATATCAAGGCTGCTGGAGAGAGGGAGTAGGGGATTATCAACCCAGTGGGGAAACTTCCAAGACTTCCATGAAAAACCCAACTAACACAGGGATAAAGTAGGGAAAACAGAGGCTTGGGGGGAACCCAATATACTTGTTTATCATTGTTGTGAGTCTGTTGATGTGTGTATATACCATAAGCTCTCCCAACAAACATGAGCTGTGAAGGTACCACTGGCCCAGTGCTTGGGTTCTATGTATTCTTTTCTTTTTTTTTAATTAAGTAGTCAAGTTTTTGTATAATCATAAATGCATATGAAGTAACAATGTGATATGCTTTTGATCAGGTGTATTTTTTTTGTTCTAGATAATGAAAATGCATTTGCTCATTTTTACCAGGTACTCATTGGTCCCCAAGTCCAGGATTGCATGTGTCCAGGGTGAGAGAAATAGGTTGTGGCTCCTCTATGAAGCCAAGTCAGAGTCAGCTGTCCCCTGTGTTGGTTATCTCTCCCCAACTGAGTGATCCTGTCACTGAGCTAAGATGCAGCAAGCAGTTAAACCCTGGTGGGATGCTATCAGCCTAAGGAGGGGATTTTAATTGTAGTACCATGGATTGTTAGGGCGGTGAGGATTTAAAAGCCACCAAGCTGGGTGCAGTGCAGCACACCTGTAATCCCATCAGTTCTGGAGGCTGAGGCTGGAGGATCACAAGTTCTAAACTAGCCTTAGCAACTTAGGATGGCCCCAAGCACCTTACAGAGCCCCTGTCTCAAAATAAAAAGTAAAGAGGGGTGGGGATATGACTTTGTGGTTAAGCAACCCTGGGTTCAATTCCTGGCGCAAAAAAAAAAAAAAGCCATCAAGTTCACAGACCCATAGAAGTCCAACATGCCTGAGTTCACTGGCTGATTAATAGGAGACTGAGTCAATATGTTAATGCTTTAATATACTTCCTGGGCAACTTTCCTACCATAAGAAGAACTATACTATTTTAATTGCCAGAGCAACTAAAGGATCATAACATATAGTAAGATAATAGACCCTTCACACTGAAGGGAGGAAATGAGTCCCACTGCCAAGTAGAAACGCCCTAGAGACTTCCACTCTTGTCTACGCTGGGGTTGACGGTGCTACTGAAGGAAATCGACATGCTAATCCAGTTTTTGTGCCTTCCTGCTTTTTTCTTTTCTTTTTTTAATCTTTCCCCCTCTCCCTTTTTGTCTATGGCTCTCCAAGTTTAGTGTGCCTAAGGATTATGTTTCAAGGGGAGCTGGAGGTGTAGCACTGGCCCAGCATGCCTGAGGCCCCAGGTTTGACCCTTAGCACTACAAAATACAGAGTAGCAAGAGGCCTGTCTCAGTGGGGCACATCTGTAGTCCCTGATACTTGGGAGGCTGAGGCAGGAGGATTACAAGTTTGAGGCCAACCTGGACAACATAGGGAATCCTTGTCTTAAATAAGGGCTGAGAAGGTGGCTCCATGGTACAGCATTTGCCTAAGTGAGGCCCTGAGTTCAATCTCTAGCACCACAAACTAAAAACAAACCACCACCACAAAAAACAAGTAAAAGAACCATTAGTTAATGAGGGATTTAAAGATATTCAAGCCAATTTCACTAATAAGCAATATTTGTCGATCTTGAAACCTCGCTGGATGAGATGGGAATTTATTTTAGTGCACTACAATTTTAGTTTTTAACACATTGGTGTTGTTTTCTAATAAAAATTTTTAACATAAATTTTAAAAATTGAAATTAGAATGTGTTTTGGGAAAACACTGGAAAGTATTGCTGTCTCTAAAGCTAAGTCCGTTTTTAGTCTCAATGCCACTTATAAAGGGATTTAATCATAATTACACATTCTTTTTTTTCCAATCCAGCTACCCCCCCCCCCCACATCCCCCCATGCCTTCCCTCCTCTGCCCTGTCTGAGAACGCTCTTTTATGGAGCACTCAGATCTCAGAGAAGAATTGTGAACACTAGCCCACCAAGGCAAGGCAACTGGTAGTGTATTTTGTGCTTTCTAGACTGGCCACTCCTCCCCATCCCCTCTGGCCACACCTGGCAGACAGCCTTGCTGAACTCTGGGTGGCAGGCACTGAGCAGACATCAACACAGACGCGCCTGTCGAGAATGGCACAAGTTAGGTGAAGAACAAAGCTGCTCTGGCTTCAAAGCGGAGCCCCCAGCCTCTGCACAGAAGGGTTTCACACAACCTCAGCTCACGACAACCACCACCTCAGGGAAGAAAAGGCCCCAGCTACAAAGAAATGCCAGACAAGCAGCCATCAGCCTGCCTTTCTTTCTCTAGCGTGTTTAGCACAAAACGTGATCAGGACAGCAGTTCTTTGATAATCGTTTGGACCATGACCGCGGCTAGTCAGACTCCTTCTGCCTCACAGAGCTCAGCAATTCCTGGAGATCTGAGTGCTCCGTGCTCACCCAGGCTTAGAGATGTGCTATGCATGGACACACGCATGCACACACACGTACACAAGACTTGCACACGTACCCACACGCACACACATGCACACACATGCACATGCACACATGTACACACACGCACACAGACATGCACACACACATGCACACCCGCACACACAGACATGCACTCACACACACATGCATATGTACACACATGCACATAAGTACACAAGACTTGTACACGTACGCACATGCACGCAAACACATGTACACACAGGTATGCACACATGCACACACAATGCACACACATGTATACACATGCATGCATGTGCGCACACAGAGAGACATGCACATGCACACACATGCATACGTACACACATGCATACACATGTACACACAGATATGCGCACACGTGCACACACAATGCACACACATGTATACACACATGTATGCACATGGGTGGAAAAGGTGTCTGGCAACTTCCCAAAGATTACAGGCCAGCTCATGTATTTTCTTTTTTTCTTTCTATCTTTGTGATTCCTTCTCTCTTTTTTCTTCCCATTTCAGTCGACTATTGATATGTGGCAATGGCAAATGAGTACTTGCTTTAACTGCTCTGTTTTTGAGAAAAAAGAAATTAAGAATGGTGGAGAGGTAGCAGTGGATTACATAGAAAGGATAAAAAATTTAAAAAATTTTAATGTTACTTTCCCTACTCTCTAAATTCAAAGAGAATGAGAAATTCTTCTTAGCTTGATAGAGCCCTGATTTCAAATAAGAGGAGGCAGAGTCTTGGTGGAGTGAGGTGGACACTAAATAAATAAACCAACCAGACAGATAGGGCACACTGGAGTCCCCATTCCTGCCCAGTGACAGCTTCTCCTAATTCACAACACGACACACTTTCAGCTTCCACAGTCTTACACTTTCCTTCTTTTCCCTACGGCACTCCAAACCGTCGGGTCCTTCCTGCCTGTGCTGTCCCCCTGGCCCTGTCATCACAGAGATGGGCAGGAGCCAGCCGTGCTGTGGTTCTTTGCCATGTCGCAGGCCGCTCCAGTTGTCGCTGGGAATCTGGCCCTGGGAGCCGAGGCCATCTGTGGGATGCTTAAACCGGACTGCTCTCTGGCAAGCTGGGGAAGCCTCCTTTTCTGTTTATTCAGTGAGGCTGAAGATGACGAATGCAGAGGCCCTAAAGCCACAGGATGCAGTGTAGGACAAAATCAAAACTCTTCCCCCGCAAACAGATCTGCAGATAGTTATTAGCAGCAAGGATAAGCGAGTCCCCAGGGTCTGCGGCTCCAGCTCCCGTTCTCTGTGCACCCGAAGGACACGGACAGGCTGAGTGACCGCCTGGACTTCAGGTATCTGGGATGCAAACTGGACTCAGTCCCTTTTTGTGAAGTGATCTTGGAATAGTTCTGGGTTGCATGTTATGGTTTGAAGGGCAAGTGTTGTACTTCAGAAACTGTTCTCGGACATAAATAAGGACCTTCAGAAGAAAACCACTACACTTTTGACTTCCAAATACAGTGTCACAGCTTGACCAATTACCTGAACCACAGCACTGGAGTCCAAAGGACTTAGGTTGCTTCCAAAGAAATGCGGTCAGCTCTTAAGGTTACTGGTGAGGCTGTTCAGATAATCATGACGTGCACTCAAGGAGAAGGCTGGATGCTCTGGGGGATGGCAGCATCCCTGGGCAGAGTCCAGTTTACCCAGCTTTGTGAAACTGGGAAAACTCAAGCTTCAGGGTCTCTTTTGAGGCCCTTAGAGTGACCCTGGCAAAGTGGTCACGCATTTGCATTTCGGCCACAAAGTTTTCAAAGGTGAGGTACTTAAAGCCCAGTGACTAGACTCCTCTCTGTTAAACTCCCCCTCCTGTTGGATGGGACGGGAGTGCCCTAAGGCAGATGGGCTAGAGACAGGTTTAATTTGGGTTTGGTGGGATAGACTTATGAGAACCCAAAGTCACTTCCACAGATGGCTGGTGACTTTAGGGCTGGCCATCTTGATGTAGGAGTGGCCTGTAGGTATAGGCCCGAAGCCCAGGGTGCTAACTCACCTGGTAATGTGATGCACAGAAGCAGGGCCAGACGCTGCTCAACAGGGGATTGTCACAGAGCGCTTGGCACTGGGAACGTGCAGGCGCTGGAGGAGAATCTAGGCTTGAAATGTGTGGGGACTTGTCCAAACAGAAGAGAGATTGGTGGGGAAGAGAAATGGGTGGAGGAGACGGGGAGTTGGGATGGGATAAGGGCACAACAGTGGGATGAATTTGACCTGACTTCCCTAGGTGCGTATGATGTGAGTGTGCTGCGGGGGACCTCATCATCACACACGTCCACTAGGCGCTAAGTAAAAACATAAACCATAAGCAAGTAGCAAGAGACGACTAGAGGGAAGGGAATGGGGCGAGTGCTGGGGACTGAATTAAAGCAAATCATATTCCATGATTTTATCGTGATGCCAGAATGAACCCTAAGATTACTGATAATTAAAAGGAACTAATGGGGTTGTTGATTTAGCTCAGTGGCAGAGTGCTTGCCTAGCACGCACAAGGCCCCAAGTTCGGTCCTCAGCCCTGGGGGAAAAAAAAAAAAGAACTAGTAACAAGAAATGTGTGTAGCCTGTCACAAGTCTGTGGCATGGAGATAATATCTGTATTCTAAGGTTAGTGCGAAGGCATGATAAGGTGTGTGACAGTGCCCACTGCTGCCTAGATTACGTGATTGTAATGTGAGCAACATCTCTTTCTTACTTGAAGGATCTAAGTACCATCCACCAAAAATATATACCCCAGAATTCTTGGAAGATTGTGATAGCCCTAGAAATAAATATATGTATGTATGTGTGTATATATATATAGCAACCTGATATCACTGTATTCTCTTCTTAACCTCTTTATTTTCAAAGAGGTAGTAGACAAATAATGAGGATCCTGATATTTCAATTCCAGTTCATAGAGATTCTCCCATTCCAAATGATAAAAAATTTAAAACACCCTCAAGATGACTCATAGTGACATTAATAATAAGAATCAGGACCCTCCCAGATGCCACTAATAGGAAGCAAAGTTTCATCTGATACTATTAAGCAACACTGTGTTATTGATTGCTAGGTCCTCTGAGGATATGGAGTAAAGCTCCAGGCTTAATAATATACAGGACGTAGGTGCCCAACAGTGACCAATATGCCTGATAGTTCTTCTCATTGGTTCCTGATGCATGGTTGTTACCCAGCCTGTTGCAAAGATGCTAGTTGAAATCGATCACTTACTCTCGATTTGGAATCATTTCTAAAGTTAGGGCAGAAATCATCTCTAACTGCAGAGAGAGAGAGAGAGAGAGAAGAAAGAAAACAAACCCCAAAACATTCTTGTCAGCTAATGAGCAACAGGCTGTCTAGAAACAAGCAAGCTTTTCTCTGAGTAAGAGGTCCATCATCCCTGTCCGCTGCCTGGTCCACCTTCTGTTTCACTCTTTCTTGCTTTCTTTTCCCTGCATCATCTGAAAGAAAAGAGGTGCCTCATTTAACTGAGAGCAAGTTTCCCCACGTTGGACAGCGAGATCTTCGTCCCTTTCAGCCCCTGCATCACCTTGGTGAAACTTCAAGAATGTGCCCATACACAAAAGAGAATTTGCTCCTCCTTCTGGGAAACCGCTCCCTCAGGGCCCCAGAGGTTTGCCAGAGCCAGCTGAAAGTTCAGCAATGCTGACTGTGCTTCAGGAGGTCAGACCCTGCCAGACCCAGGCCACTGTGTCATAGTACCTAGGAGTGGATGGCAGGTGGGGCAGAGGAGGGAGGGAGGAAGAAACAGAACGGGAGAGAGAAGGGGACCCCATGCGTGCCACAAATCGCCTCTCTCCTGCACCCACCCAGCCAGGAGTGTATGCAATAATTCCTCCTTTGTTTGCCAGCTGGCTTTCCAAGCGATGGGGATGAGCCTGCTGGACCTGCCTGGGAGCTTGTTAAACTGCACAGGGTGAGTCAGGGAGAGGGAGGGGTGGAGAAAAGATTAAAGGGTGAGTACAATCTGTGTGAGGCAGTGGCCCTGACGCTAAAGAAGCAGATGATCTAAGGAAAGGAAGAGCTTCCCTCTAAAACCAGAGACTGCATGCAATGCAAATGACTCCGCACGCAGCTGCCTCTGGCAGGCAGCCACCCGCCTCCCGAAGAATAAAGTGAGAGCAACAATTCCCTCCTGAACCCCAAAGCTTAGTGACTTCAAACGAAAAAAGGAAAGTGACATGCTTTCTTCCCCTCACCCCGGTGAACTCATCCATCCCCCAAATTGTGCTAATGACCTCATCATCTGCAGCTGTGAGCTGCAAACTCTCCCACACTCAATCCAGGGGCTCACATCTGGTGGAGGGCCTTGGTACCTGGGCCTGAAACATCTGGAGGTGACTGTCTGAAAATGCAGCGCTTGGCACCCCCTTTAACTCTACTTGATGCAGCCGAGGGACCTTGACGTCTTCAGTAATGTTTTCTTGGGAGACAGACCTCTGGTCTTTGTGCAGGGAGGATTTTCAGGGGAGACTTGGAAGTCAGGGTTAGTTTCAGGGACACTTTCATTTTCACTTTTCTGTTCACGAGCAATCAGGCCTGACCTGAAAATAATACTGGGTTCTTTGAACCAGTCCTGCCTGTGTGTGTTTTATGATCTGGCAACGACCTATTGACAAAGGAAACATAACTATCCATACAGATATATGGATAATGATCCTGAACAACAGGATTAAACTGACTTTAGAATCCTTTATGGTAAAGAATGGGCTCAAAGTATGGATATCTAGGAGAAAACATAAATTTAGGAAGAGGCCCCTTTCCCTGTTGTGAGAATGTCAATCCATCCCACCAATGTAGGAAAGCAATCTGGCAATCCTCTATATTTATCAAGGGCCTTAAAAATGCTCATATACTTTGATGCAGATATTGAATATCCAGAAATGTTTCATACAGATAATATAGAAATTCACCAAGCTGTCTTAATAAGCTTCACTCTAGCATTATTACAGTAAAAACACCCCCTACCACACAAAACACAAATATTCTAAATAAATGTCCAATATTAGGAGAAGAGTTATGTCAATCAGTTTCATCCACACTGGAATATTATGCAGTCATTAAAATAGTCTGTGATGCAATGTAATGCTGGAAAATACCAAACTACAGAACATGATTTCAACTTTATGTATGATAGTATGCAAAAGAACGAATATATAAATAAGTTGCATAAGAGTTGTTTTTAGAAGGGGATGATATTACTCATATTTGTTCCTTTTTATTATTGTATTTCTCTACTTTCCGCTTTTCTACAGTAAGGATGCCTTATTTTTATAATTGGGAAATTTACATTAAAAGTGGGAAAATGAAATCCTTTGCAGGTCTGTGTCTTTGGCAGGATGTAATGCATCATTATTAGCATAAGGACCATAAAGTAAAATGGTGCAGGTATTGGGTAGTAGCATTAATGAATGAGCCAGGCCTGGTATAAGAAACTGGGGAAGTGTAGAGGAGTTGATATTCAATCCAGCTCTCATGAGGAAATATGGGTGGCTCAGAGCTGCTGAATCTGATTTTTCTACAAAAGTTCTAGATCAAGATTTCTAAGCTGAATCTACCAAGTTTTAAATGAAGGCAGTAAACTCACATTTAAAAAATCAGCTGCATGTGTTGAGCAAACAAAACACCCAGCCTCCTAGGCCTCCTTTTGCATATGGCCTTTAGGACAGTGCACTTGCAATTGGGGAGCTGTTTGCCAGCCAGGGGAGGGGGCGCTCCCAGGGGGTTCACTTTTTTCATCACTGTTAATAGCAGTGCTCTGGTCTTTTCACACCTAGGCAGTGATCTTCTGAAGGGAAACTTCAAGAAGATGGATTTCAGATTCAAAAGATATGGACGTTATGTTGATTTTTTGGATATATATTATCAAATAGCTTTCCCACCAGTTCAAATTTATATTTACCTTAACTGTTCATGAGAATCCCAATTTCCAATACTGTCGCCAGCACAGTCAAGCTCTTTCACGTTGTTGATCTTAGAGATGAATGAATGTTCATAGTAAGTTATGTTTACTTGAATTTATTGATTTAATTAATAGAATTAGACACCATATTTGTATTGATCTTTGGTATTTTTCTTTTACAAATTATATGTTCATAATTTTCGCCTGTTTTTAAATGATCTCTTTGACTCTCGCTTATGGTTTCATATAAGATGCTTTTGTGTGTACAGTGGGTATTAGCCATTGACCTCTCATACGAATTTCATGTCTTTAAAAATTGTTACTTATGGGGCTGGAGTGGTGGCTCAGAGGTTGCGGTGCTTGCCTGGCATGCACGAGTACATGAGTTCAAACCCCAGCACCCACCTACAGAGTGAAGTGTCGGAGCAACAAAGGCAACATGAAATCCTAAATAAAATTGTTTCTGTCTTTCTCTCTCATTGCCCCCCTCTCTTAAAACAAAATATCACTTACATTTTACTTTTGTGTAATGGAAAAAATTTAAATATATTAATACTTATCATGAAAGTATTTTAAGGGGTGAATTCATTCTGCTTAGGAGAGTGCCTTGAAGAATCATTTAATTACATGTAGTCAGGGTGTAGTTTGTAAGAAACAGTGAAACAGAGGGATAACCACACTCACTAGATTGATGATAATGTTAAACAGAGCACATGACAGTGATAGAGAAAAGAAAAAGATATTTGGCAGCATATATAACTGATAAAGGATTAGTACTTAATGCATATAAAGAACTATTACAAATTGAGAGAAATGGACAGAAAATCAATAAAAAATAGACAAAAGATTTGAATAGACAATTCACAAATAAAAAATCCAAATGGCTAAAATGTTCTGAAACCTAGAGACCAGATAAATAGAAATTAAAATATCAATAAAAACAAACAGATGTTTGCTGATGCCAAATGTTTTTAAGCATGTGGAATATCAGTAATTCTCACAAATTGGTGGAACTATGTAAACTTTATGGAAAAATGCCTGGTATAGATAGATATATGTATCCCATGACCCAGGGAGATGAATACACACACACACACACACATACACACACACACACACACACACACTCATATACGTGTGTATATACATATATATATATACACATATATGTATATTTTTCTAGGAATATGAACATATATATATTCCTAGAAAATATGTATGATTAATATCCACACAAATGTACTAATATTCATTGATATATTCTTTATAATATCTCCTTAAATAGCCATCAGCAGTAGAATAGATTAATTATGATATGGAACACTATGCAGCTGTAAACATGAACACATTCATTCAAGCTTATATGCTACAGCATGGATAAAGCTAATCAACAAATTTTGGGCAACAGGTGAAACCCATGGTGGTTTATCTATGCTTTGGCATGACCCCTGGATAACAAAGTTTATACACATTGATTGCTACTGTTTTGTTAATGTTTCCCCCTCAACTGTATCCTGTATCTCTATATACTTCTAACAAAAAAAAAAAAAAAAAAAAAGAAAAAGAAAGAAAAATACATTTTGGGAAAGAACATGGAGACACAAAGAGCATATTCAGTGTTGTTCTATGAATAAGAAGTTCAAAAGAAACTGGATTATATTATTTAGAAATGTTTACTTAGGTAGTAAAATTATAAAGGAAAACAAAGAAGTCCTGATAACAATCTTAATATGTTGGTTGCTTCTAGCAGATGGAGTGGTGACTGATGGGAAGAGGTGTGTGTGTGTATAGTCTAAAGTGTCAATGGTGTCTTTCTTGATCTAGTTTTTTTCTATTTGTTTTGTGCATTTTAAAAACACATATGATAAAATTAAACAATAAAATAGAAATGTGGAGGATAATGAAAAAGCAGAAGAATGAGGATACAGGAGGTGAAAAGAAGTATTGTAAGAGAGGGAGCTAGATAACAAAAGTGGGAGCTGAATCCTGCAGAAAAATACTCAATTATATATTCCAGGTGTTGGAGAATTCAGAGGCATTTTTAGGACAGAGCTGTCCAATAGTTTTGTTTTGTTGGTATTTCTCTTCTCACTCTAAACCTTTTATAAATTGTGTTAAACATGTAAGTACTTTGAGATTTTAGGGATATGAAAGAAAAGTAACCCAATTGGTCTATGAAAGACAGAGAGGTGGATTTAGATACGGGAAATTTTCAGAAAGGTGTGGTGGGACCATGGGAATGTGAGCCCTGAGATGTACAGAAATCTTGGAGAGTCCATAGGATCTGAAATGTGGCTTAAGCCAAATGCATTTATGTCTCCAAAGAATGGTGTCTTATCTGATGCTTACAGATGGTGCTTTATGGCAGGAAGTTTTCTTTTCTTTCCCCTTCTTCCTCTTTATTCCATACAGAAAATGAACTTATAGTTTATTGGTCTTTGTATTTTACTTTCTTATTTTCTGATACGCTTAAGAAACTTTTCTTGAGGCTGGAGAAGTGGCTCAGTGGTTACGGCACTTGCCTAGCATGTGCAAGTACGCAGATTCAAATCCAGCACCACGGACACAATGAAGTGTTGGAGCAACAAAAGCCGCATGAAAACTAATAAAAGTTGATTTTCTCTTAAAAAAAAAAAAGGAAACATTTCTTATGGTAAGCCTTTAAATCCTTGATTTGCCTAAAGTTCTACTTAGTGTAAGGATGGAGTGAGCGCACAATTCTGCTTTCCACAAAGCTTGCTCAGTGTTTTTCTCGATCATTGAAAATACCTATTAACAACGTATGAGAATTTCATATTTATATTCTTTATCCTATTTCATTGATTCTATTCTTGTGCTACTGCTATCTTTTGGATTTTATAGTTCTTTGTTAAAGTTAAAAATCTGATAGGGAAGGTATTCTTTGTCAGTATTTTCCTCTGATTATTTTTTTCAAATATCCTCAGAGTCATTTTGTCATGTTCTAAAACAAAAGTAGAAAAAAAAATCCTGTGGTCCTTTAATAGAAAGTTATTCAATTTATAGATTATTTTCAGGAGTAATATAGAATATTTTTGAGAACAAAATTTTTTAAGAAATTAATTTGTTGAAGAATCAAATATGCTTCCAATGAAATAATATATTTATATTCTGAAAATTAGATTTACCCCCTAGAGCCTCCCCTAATTACCCACCCTTGTCCCTCTCCCCCTCACCTGTCCTTCCCAAAACATCTCTACGAATAGGTTGTATGTCACTACACCTTTTCAGGGTTTAATACATGAGAGCTGACAACCTTTTGCAACAGTCAGGGTTTAGTTCCAGCCTCCACAGATGAGTGAAGACATTCGACCCTTGATTCTCTGGGTTATGCTGACTTCACTCAGCATGATTTCTTCCATAGCCATCCATTTACCTTCAAAGGCTGCAATATCATTGTTTCTAATTGATGAGTAAAACTCAATGGTGTGTGTGTGTGTGTGTGTGTGTGTGTGTGTGTGTATGTGTATGTGTGTATATATATATCACAGTTTTTTGATTCATTCATCCAATGAGGGACATCTGGGTTGTTTCCATAATTTAGCTATTGTAAAATGAGCTGCTATGAACATCAATTTCGCTTTGTCACTGTAATGTGCTGATTCTAAATCCCCTGGAAAAATACCCAGGAGAGGAATAGCAGGATAACATGGTGGGCTCATCCCTAGTTTTTTGAGGATTCTCCACATTGCTATCAAGAGGGGCTATACCAATCTGCAGTTCCACCAACAGTGTGCTAGTCTGCCTATCTCTCCACAACCCCCTCCAGCATCTATTATTGTTTATTTTCTTTATTTTTGCTAATCTGACTGGTGTGAGGTGAAATCTTAAACTAATTTTCATTTGTGTTTCTCTGATTAATAGTGATTTAGAACACTTTCTCATGTATTCATTGGCTTGATTAATGTCCTCTGTTGAGAAGTTTCTATTGAGTTCTTTGGCCCATTTATTGATTGGGTTGTTTGTGTTTTTGAAGTTGAGATTTTTGAGGATTTTGTAGATTCTGGATATGAGGCCCCTGTCAGAAGACTCACAGTCCATGATTCTCTCAAATTCTGTAGGAAACCTCTTGACTAAGTTGATTATTTCCTTGGCAGTACAAAAGCTTTTTAGCTTTATGGCATCCCATTCACTGATTTTTGACTTTACTTCCTTCACTTTAGGAGACATATTGAGAAAGTCTTTGCCTACTCCCAAATGCTGAAGTGTTGGACTAATTTATCTTCCATCAGTTGCAAGGTAGTTAGTTTAATTCCTAGCTCCTTGATTCATTTTGATTTGATTCTCATGCAAGGGGAAAGATAAAGGTCTAATTTCAACTTTCTGCAAGTGGCTGTCCAGTTTGTCCAGCACCATTTGTTGAAGAGGCTGTCTCTCCTCCATTTAATATTTTGTCCCCCTTTGTCAAAAATCAGATGCTTAAATATTTGTGGATTTGTTTCAGAGTCCCATTGGTCTTCCTTCCTATCTTGATACCAGTACCATGCTGTCTTTATTACTGTAGCTCTATAGTATAGTTTTAGATCTGGTGTAGCAAAACTGCCTGTTTCCTCTTTCTTACTTAGTAATGTTTTGGCTATTCTGGTTTTCTTATTGTTCCAAATGAATTTGAGAATTGCTTTTTCTATATCTGTAAAGAATGACATTGGTATCTTAATGGGGATTGCATTGAAACTATATAGTGATTTTGGCAGAATGGCCATTTTTATTGTATTGATTCTACCTAACCAAGAGCATGGGACATCTGTCCATCTTCTCAGATCATCTTGGATTTCATTCTTCAATGTCTGATCATTTTCATTGTAGAGATCTTTGACTTCCCTTGTTAGGTTAATTCCCAAGTATTTTATTCTTTTTGAGGATTTTGTGAATGGGACTGATTTCCTAATTTCTTCCTCTGCCCTATTAATTGTTAACGTATAGAAAAGCTATTGATTTATGGGTTTTGATCTTCTATCCTGCCACTTTGCTAAATCTGTGTATAAGTTCAAGCAGTTCACTGGTGGAGTTTTTTGGATCTTCCAGATACAGGATAATATCGTCTGCAAAAAGGGAGAGTTTGACTTCTTCTCTTCCTATTTTTATCCCTTTGATTTCTTTCTCTTGCCTTATTGCTCCTGCTAGGGTCTCAAGAACAATACTGAATAAAAGTGGTGAGAGAAGACAGCCTTGTCTTGTTCCTGAGTTTAGTGGAAATGCTTTCAGCTTTTCTCTGTTTAGTATTATACTAGCTGAGGGTTTAGCATATATAGCCTTTACATAGTTCAGAAAAGTTCCTTTGATCCCTATCTTCTCTAGAGTTTTGAGCATAAAAGGATGCTGAATTTTATCAAAGGCCTTTTCTACATTGATTGAGATGATCATATGGTTTTTGTCCTTGATTATGTTTAAGGGTTGAATTACGTTAAGTGTTCTGCGTATGTTGAACCAGCTCTACATATCTGGGATGAAGCCCACTTGATCATGATGGATTATCTTCTTGCTAAGTTTTTGAATACAGTTTGCTAGAACTTTATTCAGGATTTTTGTGTCCAGGTTCATCAGGGATATTGGTCTGTAGTTTTCTTTTTTTGATGTGTCCTTGTTGGGTTTCGTATCAGTTATGATTACTTCATAAACAGTGTTTGGGAGAGTTCACACCTTTTTGATTTCTTGAAATAACTTTATAAGGAGAGGTGTTAGTTCCTCATCAAAAGTGTGGTAAAAATCAGCAGGGAAGCCATCAGGTCCTGGGCTTTTCTTCTTTGGTAGACTTTTAATTGCTATATGGATTTCAGTGCATGTTATTGGGTTGTTTAGGAATTCAATATCAACCTGTGTCAATTTAGGAATGTTGTATGTGTCTAGAAATTTATCCATTTCTTCCATATTATCTAATTTGGAGGAGTATAGATTTTCAAAATATGATCTTATAATTTGTTGGATTTCTGTGGGGTCAGTGGTGATTGCTCCCTTTTCATTGGAGATTTTATTGATTTGCTTCATTTCCCTCTTTCTTTTTGTGAGATTGGCTAGGGATCTATCTATCTCGTTTATTTTTTCAAAGTACCAGCTCTTTGTTTCATCAATTCTTTTTATTGTTTTTTTCTCAATTTCATTAATTTCAGCTCTGATCTTGATTATTTCCTGTCTTCTGCTAGCTTTGGGGTTAGAGTGTTTCCTTTTGAAGGGCTTTGAGATATAGCATAAGCTTATTTATTTAGAGAACCCAATTTTTAATATTTAATTAATTTTTTTAGAGGGAGGGACAGTGAGAGAGAGAAAGAGAACCAATTTTATTTAGTTTTTCATCTGGTTTTTGTTGTTCCAACACATAGTTGTGTACGTGGTGCTGGGGTTTGAATCCAGGTCCTTGCACACGCCAGGCAAGCACCTTGACCGCTGAGCCACCGCTGGAGCCCAAGAACGCATTTTTTTGGTTTTGTTTTAAAGAGAAAGGGGATAGTGAGAGAGAGAAGGAATCAATTTTATTTAGTTTTTCATGTGACTTTCATTGCTCTGACACTTTGCTGTGTATGTGGTGCTGGGATTTGAACCCACATACTTGTGCATGTCAGGCAAGCACCCTAACCACTGAGCACTGCTCAAGCCCCCAGAACCCAGTGGTTTTAATTACTCAGTTATTTTGTGTTTTCTATTGAGATATTTGTTTCTCTGAAGTATTATCAGTTTTAGTACCCAGTATTAATTTTAGAACCTAATCTTATAGAGGTTAACTTATATATTAAAATATTTGCTGCATTGGGGGATGTAGGTTGAGTTTTAAAATATCTTGTGTTTTCTTCTATTCAGTAGAGAGTCTTTCCAAATTCTGGCCAAGTTGACAGTCATTGTCATGGGTTGTAGGAGTTTCTTTGTTTTTCTGTCCTTCCACAGATATTTCAGTGGGAAGATAGGGAGAATATCCCAGGAAACCCTAGCCAGGCACTATTTTAAAGCAGAAGTATGTTTTCTAACTAATATATAATTAAATTTCAAGACACAAATTATGTATGGTAGGATTTTCAGGGTAACAAATTCAGTAATGTTGCTGAATTTCAAACCCATCCCTGTTACCTTTAACTGATTGTGTACCTAATATCCATACATGTTTGATTGTTTTGTATGCATATGATTTCAGAGTATGCACAATATACAAAGCATGTATCATGTACCACCTGCCATGGTAGCTTTTCATCCGACTAAACCAAATCAGAGATCTTGCTACTTTTATTTAATTCCAACTTTTGCCCTTTTATGAAAATCAAATGTCAACTGCCCAACTCCAAGGATGGAAAAGTACTCTACTGTGTGCCCAGAGGTTCTTGAAGTAAAAGACTGGGTAATTTATGTGTTTAATATAAGTGATTTAGAGCCCAAGGCTTTGATCCAATTAAGAAGAGAATCGAATTAGCTGAAGATTAAATGAAGATGGAACGAGGGGAAGTCTTGCTGGCTCTTGAGTCTTCTGAAGGCGGCTTGTGGAGAGCAGTGGTTCTCTCCCTGGGTTGTATGCTGGAATTACTTGAGGAGCTTTTAAAATTCTGAGACACAGGACTCTCCCGCAGAGATTTCTGTTTGATTGCTGACCAGCCAGGGTATTTGGAATTTGAAATTCTTCTCAACTGATTTTAATATGCAGTTGTGGTAAAGAATGCCATAGTTCTTGGGGCTGGAGCAGTGGCTTTGTGGTTACAGTGCTTGCCCAGCATGCGCAGGTACATGGGTTCGTACCCCAGGACCATGTACACAATGAAGTCTAAGAGCAACGAAAGCTATGTGAAAACTAAATAAAATTGATTCTCTCTCTCTCTCACTGTCTTCTCTCTTTAAGAAAAAAATGACACAGTTCTTAATCTTCACTGAGCTGCATGTCACCTGGAAGACTAGTTTTAAAATGTAGATTCCAGGGCTTCACCTTAATACCACCTGCTGCAGGAGGCTGGGGTAGGGTTCAGGAATCTGCCCTGCTAACGGATGCTCATGTGGTGTCTGATGTAAATGGCTCCTGCTCTACACCAGGATGTGGCTCTCTGATTAGTCTTTCTCCATCCATCTACCTTTAACTCAGCTCTCAGAATAACTTAAATATATATATTTTTAGTTGGCTTTTGTGTCTCTATGACACAAACATCCAACATGAACAGCATAGAGGAGGAAAAGTTTATTTGGAGCTCATGGTTTCAGTGATCTCAGTCCATAGGTGGCTGATTCCATTGCTCTGGGCCCAAGTGAGGCAGAACATCATGGCAGAAGGGCCAAGAGGAAAGCTTCTCAGCTCATGTTGGAGTCAGGAAGCAGAAAGGAAGAGGGAAGGGACCACGGGGGGATGCACCCTTTCATGGAGTGCCCCAGTGACCTATCTCCTACAGCCATGCCCCAGCTGCCTCTAGTTACCACCGAGTCAGTCCATTCAAACTAGGATGGACCGATTGGGTTATAGGTCTCAGGATCTAATCATTTCACCTCTGAATCCTCCTACCTTAATGGAAGATAGGGGGGACATCTCATATCCAAAGCATAACATATCTTTTCCCAATTTAAAATATCCATTGCCCATTGTTTACAAACTAGTCTTTCAGGTGGCATCCAAAACTTTCCTTGCGCCAGGGTTTGTTCATTTTCTTGACCTTGGCCATTTCTTTCCAACCCTTCCTATGGGCAGGCTGCATCCTTTCCCAAACTGATTTCTATCTTTTTTGTTTTGTTTGCTTTTTGGGAAAGGGATTGAACCCAGAGTGCTTTACCACTGAGCAACACCCCCAAGCTGTTTATTTTTTACTTATTTATTTTGAGTCAGAGTCTTACTAAGTTGCTTAGGGCCTCTCTACATAGGGCCTCTCTACATTGCTGAGCCTATCCTACAAAGAGCTATCCTTCTGCCTCAGCCTCCCAGGTTGCTGGGGTTACTGGAATGTACCACCATGCCTGGCTCAACTTCCACCTTCTTTCTGAACCTTTGTTTAAGCAATTAAGCATCTTCAAAGGCTTTTCTTACAGTTACCCACCTAAATCTTGCTCTCAGAATGCTTTGACTTCCACAGAACTGTAGGCTTTTCAAATTAGGCTCATTTATGCTTTCTTCTGTGAGTGAATTGCAATTGGTCTGCACTAACCCGACTCTTATTTTGTTTGTTTTTTTGGTCCTGAGCTATGGAAAGCCAAGTTCAGTATATCCCTCTGTGATAGCCCATTATCTTCATTAGTTGATGCCAAGACTCTCTAATATGTTTGAACAGTGCCCATAAGTATTAGTGTATGCTTCTAAGGTAATCACTTAGTCTGATGTGTAGACGCTTTTAATTTGCACAAATAGTTTGTGCTATAAACCTTACTTTTTTTTTATTAGTTGAATATGGACTTACAATTGAGAGGGAATCATTATCAAACAATCAAAAACAAATGTATATTTACATAGTTAGCCAAGGCTGATGCCATATTATGGTTTCTCTCCTTGGGTTCCCCATGGTTCGATGTTTCCCCCAAAAAAACCCCTGTGTGAAATGAACTTCTCGTGGAAGTCGGAGATCTCCTTCTGAGTTGATTCCCTCGTACTCCCTCCCTCCAGTCTCCTAGATATCCTTCCTAATCCCTTCCCCCTCCCTGTCCCCCTCCCTATAAACCTTAATTTTTTTAACCTCACATTTTTATGATATGTCCATATTGCTAAAATCAAATTCAATTCATTGCTTCTATGTGCTGCATAATATTCCTTAGGGAGAACTGACCACTATATTTTGCTTATCCAGTTCCCTTTTAATAGATATCCAATTTGTCCCTGACTCTCAACTGTTACAAGAGGCCACAATGAACATTCTCAGGTAGCTCCTGATGGGGCTATGTGAGAATTTTTCTGAAATACATACCAAAGAATGAGATGAACTTGACACAGGACATAAGTGTCCACAAAAGCTCATGTGTGAGACAATACAATGAGAGCTTCAACCTAATCAATGCATTAATCCTCTGACAGGAATTAACTGAGTGGTGACTGTAGGCTGGGAGGGTGTGGCTGGAGGACCTGAGTCTTTGGGGCGTGCCTTTAAGGTACAGATTTGTCCTTGATGAGTCGAGCACTCTCTTTCTCTGCTTCTTGGTGTCATGTCCTGAGCCTCTTCCCTCTACCATAGTCTTCCATCATAAGCCCGAAGGAATAGAGCTGCTGTCTATGAACTGAGATGCCCCAACAAAAACTGCTCCTCCTAAAATTGTTCCTGTCAGGTCTTTCAGTCACAGCATCAAAAAAGCTGACTGAAACAGCAGTTGCACCTCTCTTTTGGTCTCAGGTACTCACCTGCTATGGTGTAGGTATATCTGGGGGGAATCAAGACTGTTTAACTCACCCTGGCCAGGGAAGGTTCTGTATTGGAACTCAGTACCAAAAAAATAAACGGGAAAAGGGAGTCAGGCTCTTGAGGCTGTGAGTCAACAAAATCCTATAAGGTGTTTTTATGTTCACTATAACAATAAGTGTGAAAATGATTCTCTTATTAAGGAGATTCAGTGATATTTTACAAACTAAAAGCAATCATTGGTATTTTCATGAGTGGAGGTGAGAGATCCAAAGTTCTGTTTTGTCCTAAGAAACAGTGACAAAAGCTGGTGACTGTAGCTTGGTCAGGCCAATTTTGTGGCCTTGACTGACTGAAGCACACCCGTTTGGAGGTTTTTGCTTTGGGGAAACTGTCTTCAAAAGACCGAACCCAAATACTGCAACATCAGAGAGGAGGAGGGGCGTTGATAAGGGAATTGCCATGGAAGGGTAAGATACCCGAGAAGCGCAGGGAAGAATAATCACGTGTAGTTGGCGCTTTTTTGAGAATTTATCACATATTAAGTACTGTGTCACACAATGTATAAATATTACCTAATCCCTAATTAATCCTAAGAAGATGATGCTACCTTATAATCCCTTTCTAAAGATGAAAAAACTAAGGTTCCGAGAATTTCAACTAATTTACTTACAGTCACACTGTTGCTAAATAGTAAAGCCAGGATTAGAAACTAGTGTTTTGTTATTGTTCTTTCTTATTTCCAGATTTCTAACTCATGATGAGTACAGGAAAAAACAAAAACAAACAACAGCAACAAAGAAAACACAGATTTGGAATGAGGCACACCCAGTTGGAGTCCTTACTTTGTAGCTTACCAGCGGTAAATTATTCAACCTGAGTGACTTTTTGCAACTATACAATGGGGTCAGGAATCTACGGAGCTGTGAGTACGGATGAGCTGAATGTGTGGCATATCGGGTGCCTAATAAATGTTACTTTATTAAGTCTCTTCTTCCCAGCCTCTAGCATGTTGATATTTATATATTTATTGAATAGATCTAATAGATGATTCAAATTTTTCTATTAGTATCTGAGAATTCACCTAGCTTCATTTGGTCAGGCAGAGATCTGAGAGGAGAGTGAGGATGTATTTAAAAGGAAGGGGCCTTAAGAAGATGGCTTTGATGAGCCAGAAGCAACCCCAGTCTGTTTTGCGGTTTCCCTGATGCCTGCCCTGGCTGCTGCCCCTTCTAGGCACGGTCAGTGGGCTATCTGACTGATCTCCAGAAAAGGAGAAACAGAGATAGCACTGGAGCAGCCAGACACTGGCTCCTTTTGCCTTCTTCCCGGGACCTCATGCAGGGAGTGTTGTGGGTTCACACAACCCTGAGCCAATGCAAGTTCTCCCAGGGAACTGCTGGACAGGAAATTAATTAACCCCTGCCCTGGCTCCCCGGTGGGGGGCCGGGAATTAAGCTGTCATTCCTCCTGGATGCTTGGATCAGCCCTGCTCTGGCTGGCTCAGACTCTGAAGGAAGCCTCTTCTGCCCTCCCCTCCCAGCTGCCCCTGCCCTTGGACTTGGGAAAATGGGCCTTCCTTTTTAGAGGCAGAGTTGCGCGTTCCCTGCCGCTTCTTCCTAGAGTTGGAAACTCAGAAGAAACCTCTTCCAGGGGGCTTGGAATCGGCTACCCATAGCTAAAGTAATGCGATTTGCAGAGACCTTGAGAAAGTAGGCTTAGCTGTGGACACCAAGGAAACTGTTCAGCACTGAGGATTCTCTGGCATCTAGACCATTGTTAGCTGTCCAAAGGGAGGCTCATGCCATGCGGAACTCAAAGCTGCGGAGAGCTCCACTTTTAATGAGATCTTTCAAAGGGAATAGCTCAAATGGTCCATCAGGATCATAATGTCAGGTGGATTTCATGGTCTAGACAGATCTCTATTGCCTCCTTTCATGGTTTTTTTTTTAAATTCTTTTTTTAAAGTTTCTCCATAAACCAACAGTAATAAAAAAAATTACTTAAAGTTCTTCTGGGAAGCTATTGATTTATTAATAGAAGCTACTGGTTTTCTGCATCGATGGCCCCAGGGACTCTCTGTGTGGTTGTGCTGTCTGGCTTTCCCCACCAAGCCTACAGAGCTCCCAGCAGTCGATCTATCAACACCAGATGACAACTTCATTGTTGTTCTTTGGAAACTTTGGCTCTCAAGAACTGCTTGGGGTTTTAGGCTATGAGGATGCCTTTGGGAGCGTTTTCTTGCGTGGAGTAGTAAATCCTCTTGAAAAATGCTAGATCTTTTGAAAATTGAAGTAGAACCAACTCCTTGCTTCCTTGCTTTCCCCTCCCCCCAAGGGTAAATTTTTAAGACCCAATCAATGGAAATAAAGCCTTTCTGGTAGTCCAGGACTGTGGGAATTTAGCTTGGGTAACCAAGATGTTATCATGTTCTCCGGCTTCTGTGAAGGAATCCACATTAATACGAATAACTCAATGTCCCACTTGTACTCTTTTTTCCAAAGATGCTGTAACAGAGTGCCACAAGTTTGCTAACTTAAAACAATGCATATTAATTCCCTTAGAGTTGTGAAGGCCAGAAGCCCCACCCTCAGCTTCACTGGGCTGAAGTCAGGTGCCAGCAGGGCTGGTTCCTTCGGAGGCTCTGGGGAGAATGATTCTGACTTTTTCCAGCTCCCATGGCTGTCATACGTGGGTGCAGGGCCTCTTTTGTGTCATCCCATCTTCTGCATCTGTTGTCTCCTATCTTTGCATTCTGACCCTCCTACTTCCCTCTTATAAGGACCATTGTGATTAGATCAAGCCCACATAGATAATTTGGAATAATCTCCCTCAAATCCTAATTTATTAACCTTTTACCATATGAAACAACACCCCCAGATTTTAGGAATTAGGATGTGGCCATAGCTAAGGGGCCATTATTGTGCCCATCATACTAATCTTGCTTTCATTTGCTCATGCAGGAACTTTGACTCCTGTAATTATCCCAAAAATGTTGTTAGGAGTCTGTTTGCATGCCCCCGCTCCCACACATGCTCACAAGAGACTTCCTTAAGGCCAGCTCACTCCTCAGAAAGTGACCTGAATATCACATCTAAGGGGTTCATGACCCAGCAGTACTGGATCCAGGAAGAGAAGTGGAGAGTGTTTTTCTTTCTGATTTGGGGCTGTGCTTTGTCCCAAGCACCATTTGTGGCAGGAGTTCTACAAGATGCTTCCTTGAAAACAGCTTCTTACTCAATAGCTTCCATCTCTTCCCAGGGATGGAAAACCAATCCAAGAGGCCAGGTGGGGATCAGATATAAATACAGTACCAAACTCAGTACCTGTGATATGCCAGGCACTGTTTTATTGCTGGGAATTCAGAGATAAAGAACAGTTTCTCCTCCTGACTTTCCTTGAAATCTCCCATTAAGGCAAATTTCTCTCATTTTCATAAGCAGAGCTATCACCCAGGATTCTGACAAAGTGGAAGTTCTGATCCAGTGGGTCCACGGTGGGCCTGGAGAGTCTTCATTTCTAACACTCCAAGTAGCAAGACTCTAAAGGAGGCTGATCGTCCACAGATGGTTCATTATGACGCCATCCAAGTGCTTTGCCACAAAATGCACAAAGGTGATACGCTCAAAGCAACGCATCTAGCTGAGGTGGGAGGAGGCAGGGTGGTTCCCAGAGGGAAGGACTCCTGAACAGAGTCTTCAAGTTTGATGAAAGCTAGGCAAAGGATCACGTAGAACATTCTACTATAGGGTTACAAGTTCAGACGTCATTGAATAAGCAATGCAAGATGTGGGAGAGGAGAAAAACGAAGGTGGAGAATTGACTTTGTTACTATCTGTTTGAAAAATGTCCACATGTGTGTTTCTGGTGTTATGTTTTGGATATGAGATGTCCCCTGGAAAGCTCATATGGCAATGCCAGAATGTTCAGAGGTAAAATTATTGGATTATGAGAACTGTAACCTAAAAAGTCAGTTAACCCACTTATAGATTAATAATTTAAATGGATTAATGGTGATAACTGTAGGCAGGTGGGGTGTGTCTGGAGGAGGTTTGTCACTGGGATTGTCCCTTTTGGGATTATCTTTTGTCCCTGCTTCCTCCTCTTCCTCCTCCTCCTCCTCTTCTCTCTAGTGGCTAGTGAAGTGAATGGTAGAAGCAATGCTTTTAACATATGAACCTTGTGTGGAAGCCCTGGGCATGTCAAGACAGTGTCATATTTGAGGTCAGCCAGGGCCTTTTCTATTCCACAATGGTGGCAGAGGATGAACCAGGTGCTGACACCATCGGAAATGATGGTGTGTGGGTGGGGTGGTTTAGGGGTGCTGGCCCATGAGCGAGGGACAGAGCTTCACGGCCTTTGCCCATACTGCTTCTTCTCAAGTCTCCCCACCTTAGTCCTAACCCTTGAAAAGTTGTTGTGACGTGCCACTTTGTAGAGTGGTCTTGGGTCCAGGACTCAGAAATTGACCTGCCATTCCCCACCCCCACACCCACTGCTCCTCATGGATCACAATGGAGGTTGTAGAGCCTGATCTGCGTGTGCATAGCAAAGGAAGTAAATTACTTATATTTTTGAATATTAAAGAAGCTTATTGGATATGTGGTTTGCAACTATTTTCTCCCCTTCCATATTCATATTCCTTTCAATCACTCTGCTGATTGTTTCCTTTGCTGTGCAGAAGCTTTGTAATTGGAAGGGGCCAAGTACTTTCTGATAAGGACACGCTGATACAGGCGACCCTAGGACTCCATTCTGAGGACTACTGTTTCACTCTTCTAGTCCTCATATCTGCGGCCACTTGCCTCTTCCTCTCCCTCCTGGCCTGTTTCTGGCTCTCAGGACCAATTTCCCCCTCGATCTGACTTGACTCTGTGCTTTTACTGCAGTGGGTTCTCCATATCCTTTGCTCATCCAAAAGTTATATATTCTTTAAGACCCAGACACTGAGTCTTTCTGCTAATGTTAGCTACTGTGAGGTATGGCAAGTCTGCAACAGGGTACAGGTGTTCCTTAAGAAAGAGTGGCTGGTGTGAAAGATGCTTGGGAAATGGTACTCATTCAAAGTTAACCAAGTTCCTTACTACCACCTTCTCAAAGCACTCAGTAGGCTCTACAATGGGCATCTCTGGGGTTTCTGTTCAAGACAATATGGGACATTTGCTTCAGTCCGTGCTCACCTCAACTTCTCTGAACTTCTTATTTTTATGATCTACCATACGGAATGGGACACGTAGTTATATAATGACTGTCATCATTTGGATATTAAGTGTCCCCCAAAGACACATGTGTTGAAGGTTTGGTCTCCAATGCAGCAATGCTCAGAGGTAGGACTTTTGGGAAGTGGCTGAATTAAGAGGGCTCTGGCCTCATCAGTGGATTAATCCATTCTCACCCCAAGGTCTATACTGGTTTCTTACACTACACTCTGCATAGATATATTGTGTGTTGATTTCAGCCAAGGAATAACCAAAATATTTATTATTTTTTAAAAAATATGTCTTTATTTTTAATTGGTGCATAGTAATTGTGTGACATTTCAATACGCATGTACAGTATGTAATGACCTGATCAGAGTAATTAGCATGTCCATAACCTCAGACTTTTATCATTTCTTTGTGTTTGGAACATTCCAAATCTTCTCTACTAGCTGTTTTGAAATATTTAATTAATCGTTTCAACCATAATTACTTACTGTGCTACAGAACAAGTTGTTCTTTATCCTCCTGCACTCCTGCACTCTCCAAGCATCCTCTAGAGCTCCATTCCTCCTTCACACCCTTCCCAAGCTCTCCTAACCACTGTTCTGTTCTCCACTTCTTTGTGACAAAGATTTAACTTGTACATCTAAATAATAGCACTAGTTGTTTGTCTTCTGTGTCTTATCTCACTTAGCGAAATGTCATCCAGGTCCATCCATGTTGCTGCAAGTGACAGAATTTCATTCTGTTTCATGACTTAATAATATGGCCACAATTTTTATTATTCTTCATGACTAGAAGGATATGGCATTGTGATTGGTTGATTCAGTGTAATTAAGGGATATTGATTTGTGGTTTAGAATTATCTTAGGAGGAATTCTTTGGTCACGTGTATCCCAAACTCTCTTTTGTCCAGTTTTGTTCAATAATTTTTAACAAAACTTGGATTAAAAACATGAACAACCAGTATATCAGGTAATATTAGCACACTGAAACTCAGATGTACAAAAACTTTTATTTTTCTGAATTTGACTTTACTTTTGCCCTTAACCTGCCCTTACTTTTGCCCTTAACCTAGAGCACACAATCCATTCTATTCCATTTCATAGTCTGATTTTTTTTTTCAGTCATTTTAAATGTTGGTATCAATCTCATTCCATTCACTTTCAGGTAAAGCATGGTCTCTCAAGACTTCTTCCTCTTTCCCTTCCTTTCTCCTAGAGGACAGCTGTGCACAAGAGGGAAGCTTTTAGAAATAACATCTTGGACACAGGGGCAGGATTTTCAGCCTCTCTGTTTCTTTTGGTAAATAATATGTCCTACCTGGTCACTAAGCATGGACCAGCATCTGCTGATACTGAAACCACTTGGGATGACCTTATGTTCTGGGCTTCCTGACTTTACGCAAGGCTACCTCAATCCTTTTTCCTCTTACTGGGGGGTGGGGATTTATCAGTGTCTAGAGTGCTCTGCTCAAGCTGCCAGGATTGGGGTATAGTACCGCAGAATCATTGACCTAAAGTCACTCCACTGGTCTGCACCATAGGGCAATCTCTGAGTGTTTTCCAGATAAACAAGGCATAAACCCTTGGGCTCCATGTCTTCTTCCATCTCCTCAGAATTTCAATGGTCTCTTTTTCCAACTGCCCCCAAAACCTGAGCTTCCAAGTCAATATATTAGAAAACTTGGTGGGAGCTGGAGGAGTTGGCTGGTGATCATAATCATTCACTTCACCCAGCTGAAGGTTTGCAATATGAAAACGAATTTTCCAAACTCTCCAAGTGGTAGAATGTGATTTTGCTCACAGGTTTAACCTCAAAGCTTTAGGCATCATAACAGTTAGGTGCTGAATAAATGGCAGTTATTCTGAGCATCCTCTAGGTATTTGGTTGGAGAACACACCTGCTGACTTGCATGAGCTTCCCTAAGAAGGTGGAACATGTTCACTAGCTGGAGAACTCATTGGGACCCAGCACACCTGCTAGCATTTACATCACACAAGAGAGCCCTGGAAGGATCCGTTGTTTCTCTCTTATGAGTGATTTAATGCCTATGTCTCCAAGTAACAAGAGCATGCCTGGTCACCCATGTAATAAAAGATAGCAGCAGGGTCAACATCAGGCTGGGAAAGCTCTGCTAAGTTTACCCCCTGGGCACCAGTCTATTCCTCTTGACCAGCAGCTTTTTCCAATTGAGTCTGCTATTTTGCAAAGAATGGCAGCTGAAACTGAGTCCCTAAGAGGTGAAGCAGGGGAAGATAAAGAAAGGAAATCCATAGCTAGCATTTGTCTCATTAAAATCTGTCAAACTCAGAGGAACAGAAGGCAGCAAAGAGCTAAAATCAGATGTCACTAGCTTTCAGAATATGTTGACATGTGGGGGATCAAACTGGAGTGACAATGTGCCCTTCAGCTGCCTTGGATCTCAGCTGGGAATAATAAAGCCCTTTGCAGACTGCAGTGGGAGGCAGACAGCAGTCTAGCACCCGAGCCAGCACAGGAGGTGCAAAGGACAGTTACAGCTGATGGGCACAGGACCTTACAATGACTTCCTGTCTTTAAAGAAGCATTTTCTCTTGCTGAAATCTGCTTAGGAAAGCAGTGTAATTTGGTTTGTAAGAAGTACTGTGGAGCTGGGTTCACCATGAGCACCTCAATCACTCCTTTTACCTGTACATGTAAGGTTGAAAATATTTACATTTATATTAAATGGAAAAACAGAAACTTATCCATCCAGACTGATAGAGTAATTTACTCTGAGTGGATGAAAGAATATTGGTTTGCGTAAACATAGTGTGATGTACTGGGGAAAGTATGGACTCTCGGAAAGCAGACAGGGGGGTTACAAATCCTGGCTCCCCACTTGCTGTGTCTCCTTCAGCAATTTATATAATTTCTCAGTGACTCAGTTTCCCTGATCATCAAAAGAGAAATGCTTGTAATGATATTTTCTTGCTTTTAAAATTATTGTGGGCTGAGGGAAGATGGCGGTTATCCCAGGGACACTGACCCCATGAAGCTCCCGAGAGTCAGCACAGGCTGTGCGTCGGCACGTGGATTCCCACGGTAGGACGATTTTCCCTGAATGGGCAGGCATTGCCTCCTGCTAGTTCTTTGACCCCAAAGGAAAAGTGAAGAGCATTAACCCCCCCCAAAAAAAAAACCAAAACAAAACGAGGAAGCGGCTACCAAACACGGGGCCACCCCCACACCCGGTGGGAGTGGATCTACCGCTGGTCAGATCCCCTAATCTGGCCTCCAACTCCCTAATTGGACCGCTCTTCAT
>PVKS010021467.1:0-35157 GCA_004027875.1 Aplodontia rufa | reverse complement strand
TCATGGCCTCCTCTGTGGTCCCCAAGATGGTGAGCATCTTCTCCTCAGGACATGGCTCCATCAGCTTTAGTGCCTGTTTCACTCAGATGTATTTTGTCCATGTGGCCACAGCTGTGGAGACAGGGCTGCTGCTGGCCATGGCTTTTGACCGTTATGTGGCCATCTGTAAGCCCCTACACTACAAGAGCATTCTCACACCCACAGTGATGCTGGGAATGAGTGTGTCCATCACCATCAGGGCTGTCATGTTCATGACACCACTGAGTTGGATGGTTAGTCATCTACCTTTCTGTGGCTCCCATGTGGTTCCACATTCCTATTGTGAGCACATGGCAGTGGTCAAGTTAGCATGTGCTGACCCCATGACTAGTTCTCTCTACAGTTTGATTGGTTCCTCCATTATTGTGGGCTCTGATGTGGCCTTCGTCGTTGCCTCCTATATCTTGATTCTCAGGGCAGTGTTTGGTCTCTCCTCAAAACATGCTCAGTGGAAGGCATTAAGCACATGTGGCTCCCACATGGGGGTCATGGCCCTCTACTATCTACCTGGGATGGCATCCATCTATGTAGCCTGGCTAGGACAGGGCACAGTACCCCTGCACACTCAGGTGCTGTTAGCTGACTTGTATTTGGTCATTCCACCCACCTTGAACCCCATCATCTATGGCCTGAGGACCAAGCAAATAAGGGAAAGAATACGGAGTTTGTTGATTTGTTGTCTGTCATGAGGGTTGATGAACAGAAAACTATTCACACCTTGAACCTTCTAGCCAACTTCAAAGATCCTTTAGTGATCTGTGGATATAGACTATTTACCTGCACCCCAGGATTTCTGAGAAAAAGCTGTAAAGAGCACCTTTGCAAAGCTTTCAATTTTTGGTAAGAAAGCCAACGGAATAATTTTGATTGACAACATTTTTACTAAGATTTAATAGTGGTAAGTTTGAACACAGAAAATAGATTTTTTATTTTTCTTTCCTGTGCTTCTGACCTATATTTCAAAGCTAATATCCTATGAGTTCCTCTGCTGAAGAAAACAACTTTGAAACTCTTACCCAATACCTCTCTGATTTTCTCATAGTTGCTTCTGCCCCATGTAATTATACGGAGGAAGCTGTTAATATGTGACCCTTTTCTTTGGCCTATCAGTTGTCCACTCAGCTTGGGTAATGTGCTCACACCTAGACTGTGTCCCTCAGCCAAAATGGATTCCAGTTTATCTGAGGAGATAAAATCTTGAGATCAAAGATGGTGGAAATTTGTGAACACTTGAACTTGGAAAGAAAAAAAAAACTGAATTATAGCAAGAGAAGGCAACTATCAATAGGCGATACAGATAACATTCTATGGTTCTATTGCTTCATTTTGCTTCAGACACCAAGATACACTCCTGTTCTGGTCTTTGTCACTCAACTTTAGGACACGGAAAAGAAATACCAAATATAACTCAGGTCTTTCTTCTTGTGGGTACATCTCGGGGTCTTTCTTCACTGAAAAGATTAATTAACAACAATATGGAAATAGAAATTCTTCTATAGGTCGCTAGATACTTATATAATTTTTGTCTTTATTCTGTTTCATATTATCCTTTAAATGTGTAAATCTAGTTCTCAAAGTATGTGAAAAGAAGATGATCTCATACATAACTGACACATATTTGATTAGGGTATATTTGAAAATCAATAAAAGATAATTTTTTTAATAGAGGCAAAATTGACAGCATAAGGAGAAACTATTGCTAATGATTTACTGTATACAAGTCCTAAGGATTGCTTTCTACTGGTGGTAGAAACAATCTTTTTATTTTTATTTTATTCAAAAATTTATTTGTTGAACACTCAAACTTCTAACAAAATAATATAATATAATATATATATATATATATATATATATATAAATTCTGAAAATTAGATTTATCCCAAGAGTTCCCCCCCAATTACCCACCCTTATACCTCCCCCTCTCCTTCCTAATACATCTTTACTAACGCCTTAGGTTGCATGACATTACACCTTATCCAGATTTAAAACCTGATAATAGACCTCCTTTCTCAATAGCCAGGGTCTAGCTCCAGCCCTAACAGATGAGTGAAGACATTTGACCCTTGGTTCTCTGAGTTATGCTGATTTCACTCATCATAATTTCTTCCATAGCCATCCATTTACCTTCAAAAGCTACATCATTGTTTCTAATTGCTGAGTAAAACTCCATGGTATATATGTACCACAGTTTTTGGATCCATTTATCCAGTGAGGAACATCTGGGTTGTTTCCATAATTTAGTTATTGTACATTGAGCTGCTATGAACATAGATATTGCTGTGTCGCAGTAATGTGCTGATTCTAAATCCCCTGGAAAAATACCCAGGAGAGGAATAGCAGGATAATATGGTGGGCTCCTCTCAGACCATAATGCCATGACCCTAGCAATCAATAGTAAAAATCAAAACAGAAAACACACATATTTATGTAGATTGAATAATCCCCTATTAAATGAAGAATGGATTCAAGAATGGATTCTATTCTATTCATGAGAGAAGAAATCCAAAAATGCTTGGAAGAGAATGAAAATGAAGACACAACATATTGAAACCTCTGGGACAGCATGAAAGCATTCCTAAGGGGAAAATTTATAGCACTGAGTGCCTACATTAAAAATGAAGAGAGATCCCAAATAAATAATCTTTTGTTCCATCTCAAAGCCCTTCTAAAGGAAGAACAATCTAACCCCAAAGCCAGCAGAAGGCAGGAAATAATCAAGATCAGAGCTGAAATCAAGGAAGTTGAGAACAAAAAAACAATAAAAAGAATTGATGAAACAAAGAGCTGGTACTTTGAAAAAATACACTAGATAGATAGATAGACCCCTAGTGAATCTAACCAAAAGAAGGAGAGAAATGAAGCAAATCAATTAAATCTCCAGTGAAAAAGGAGCCATCACCACTGACCCCATGGAAATCCAACAAATTATAAGATCATATTTTGAAAACCTATACTCCTCCAAATTTGATAATTTGGAAGAAATGGATAAATTTCTTGACACATACAATATCCCTAAATTGACACAGGATGATATTGAATACCTAAACAACCCAATCACAGGTAGAAACAATCTTAACTCACAAAGAGTTCTCAAGATTCAAAGAAATATTGATTGGAAAAAATTACGTAACACCTGACTTGTATATACTTAAAATTTGTCTAATATTTTTATAATTTCTTTATTTTAAAGATACTGTAACCCTGTGTAAATTAGTACTAATATGACAACTCTTCCAAACTAACCTGCTGATTAACAACTCAGCATCCCTGACTTTTGCTAACATTGGATTTGTTTACCAAGAATGCTTCCTACTTGAGTGGCAGCAAAACAGGAGCCAGTCTCTTAAAAATAAGAGAATGGGAACACAATAATATGAATTAAAATGTCTTAAACATTTGCAGATTATAATTTTTTTCATATCAGAAACTCAGAACTTGAGAAGAGTAATGGATGAAAATCAGGAGTTACAAAATAAATTTAATCATTCTTGGGAATGTAATTTTAAAGACAAAATCATATCCAGGAATTATCTGATAAATTATATTTTAGTAAGTGAAAAGAGATTAAACTTCAAATTTCTATTGAAGATAAAATATTAGAAACACCCAGGCTGGAAAACAAAACAAACAACAAAAAAAAAGAGGTTCAAAGAGAAAATAACAGATATATAAAAAGACACAGAAGTCTAAGGAATATGCACTAGACTTTTATGTCCATGGAATCCCCTAAGAAGATTTAAAAATTAAAGGAATTAAAGGTGATTTTGAGGGCTGGAGTTGTGGCTCAGCAGCTAGAGTTCTTGCCTGGCATGTGGATGTGAGTTCAAACCTCAGCAGTACACACACAACTAAGTTTTGGAGAAACAAAGGCCAGATGAAAATAAATAAATAAAATTGATTCTCTCTCTCTCTCACTCTCTTAAAAGCAAAAAGATGATCTTAACATCTATTTTTCAAAGGATCTATTACTCACCTGAAAAAGATTATCTGAAATTGTTAACTCTGAGAGTAATATTGAGTCTATCAAATATTTAAAATAAAAATTGTTTTGTCTTCAGACAAAACAAAATGAAAACTAAAACCAAATAAACAAAACATACGAAACCTGTCATGTACAAGGAAAATAAAATCAGGCTTGAATTGACTTTCTTGCTAACAATATGCAAATCCAATAACAGTAGAGTACCATTTTAAAAAAAACCCTCAAGAATAGAAAGTATGAACTAAAATATATATTTTCTTAATGGTTTATTTCAATTGTACATGTTTATGAGATACAGTATGGTAATTCATTACATGTAATGATCATTACAGGGGTAGTGATTAAATTCAGCATATTTTGCATTTCTGTCTACTTAAACATTTTTTGAATTTTGATTAGCGTAATTATATTTATGAAGTACAGTGTGATCTTTTAACACACATGTATGTAATGTGTAGTGACAAAATCAGAATAATTAACATTTTAATCTCCTTACTATCATTTTCTTTGTGGAATCTTTGAGCTCCTATCTTCTAGTTATTCATAAAATACAGAATAGATTTTATGAACTGTAGTTACCCCATTCTGTTGTAGAATACAATAATTTATTATTTCAATCTGTTTTAGTATTTATTGTCCAACCTCCTCTTTTTACTCCCCCCCAACTCTTTTCACCCTGTATTAATCACTATTCTACAATCAAATCAACTTTTCTTAGAGAGAGAGGGAGATAGAGAATCAATTTTATTTATTTTTCATCTGGCCTTGTTTCTCCAACACTTAGTTGTGTATGTGGTGCTGGGGTTTAAACCTGGGTCCTTGTACATGCCAGGCAAGTGCTCCAACCACTGAGTTACCACTCCATTCCCTCAAATCAACTTTTAAAAATATCTACATATGAGAGAGAATATGTGATATTTCTCTTTGTGTGTCTGACTTATTTCATTTAACTTGATGTCCTCAATTTCCATTTTTCTGAAAAGATAGGATACCATTTGTTTTGTAAATGACAGGAAAAATAGTCCATTGAGTATATATGCCACAATTTCTTTGTCCATTTATCTGCTGTTGGACATCTGCATTGATATCATACTTTAGCTATTGTGAATAGTACAGCAACAAACATGGGTGCGTAGATGTCTTTTTGACTACTGATATCATTTCTTTTGGATATATACCCAGAAGTGGGTAACTACACTGAGATTTCATCTCATTCCAGTCAGAATGGCAGTATGCTGGAGAGGATGTGGAGAAAAAGGAACAGTTTTATACTGTTGGTGGGACTATAAATTAGTACAACTGCTATAAAAATCATTATGGAGATTCCTTGAAAGTCTAAGCATGGAACCACCATATGACCCAACTACACCACTTCTTGGTATTTACAGTGAAGAACTAAAGTCATCATACTACAATCATACATGCATATCCATGTTTATGGCAGCACAATTCACCATGGCCTAACTATGGAACCAGCCTAGGTATCCATTAATGGATGAAAGATTAAAAAAAAATGGAGTTTTATTCAATCATAAAGAATGAAATAATGGCATTTGCAGGAAAATGGATGGAACTAGAGACCATCATGTTAAGTGAAATAAATCAAACTCAGAAGATTAAGGGTTGTATGTGTTCTCTCATATGCAGAAGGTAGAGCGGAAAAAGGAAAACAAAGGTTGGGGTAGAGTTCCTAAAAATCAAAGGGAGATCAGTAGAGAAAAGGGACTAAGGGGTGGTAAGCAGGGTGCAGAGGGGATGCTGGGAAGTGATTTTGGCCAAAATATATTGTTATATTGTGTGCATGTACAAATATGTAACAATAAATCCCATCACTATGTAGAACTATAATGCACCAATAAAAATGTGGATAAAAGATGAAAAAGCTACTATTTCAAAAAAAATTATCAAAGCAAGTGTGAAATAAAGAGGAGGTTATAGTCAAAGAATATGATAAAGCTTCTAGAGAGAACTGTTTCATCATTCCCATTGCTGACCACTGACTTCCTACCTTCCATTGGAATAAATTTTTGGTAATAATAAGTGTGAGGATAATATTATATGTTTTTCCCTTTTCCTTCATTATTAGGCTAAATACTTGGTCTGCCATGTGCATTTGATGCTTTGCAGTATATTTTCAAGTCAGGTAGTACACCTCTAGCTTTGTTCCTTTAGCTCAAAATTACTTTGACTATTTCAGGTCTTCTGTGCTTCTACATGAACTTTAGAATTCTTTTTCTAGTTCTATGAAGAATGTCATTGGTATTTTGATGGGTATTGCATTGAAAATCTATAAATAGCTTTGAATATTATATATGTTTTAACAGTATGAATTTTTGTAATCCAATTTTTATTCTCTTAAATTTATTTCATCATAATTTTATAATTTTCATTGTAGTGGACTTTGTTTCCTTGGTTAAATTTATTCCTTGACATTTTTTGGAGGTATTTTGCAAATGGGATTCCTTTCACAATTTCTTTCTCAGAAATATTGTTATGTTATATAAAAATGCTACTGATTTTTGTATATTGATTTTCATATCCTGAAACTTTAATTCACATGTTGAGCAGTTCTAATAGTCTTTTGGCAGTCTTTAGATTTTTCTGTGTATTCAATCATATAATTTTCAAAGAGGGATAATTTTATTTTTCCTTCCCTTTTGTATTTTTATTTCTCTCTCTTGCCCAATTGATCTGGTTATAGTTTCTATAAAGAGTAAATCTGGTGAGAGGAGATATTCTTGTTTGCGTCCAGATCTTAGAGCTAAAATGTGCAAATTTTCTCTACTCAGTGTGATGTTCACTGTGGAGGTGATATATGTGGCCTTTATTATATAAAGGTATATTCCTTCTATACCTAATTTGTTCAGAGTTTTTTTTAATAATGAAGGGTTGTTTAATTTAATCAAATTGTTTTTCTCATCTATTGAGATGATCATAATTTTTGTTCTTTCATCATTGATGTGGGGCATTATACTTAATCTTTGTGTTGAACTACTGCATGTGTTGAACCATATTTTCATAAATTCCACTTGATTGTGATGAAAGATCTTTTTGAGGTTCTCATATTTGGTTTGCTATTGTTTTGTTGAGAACTTTTGCATGTATATTCATTTAAAGAGTTGGTCTATAGTCTGTGTGTGTGTGTGTGTGTGCGTGCATCTATTTTGGATTTGTTGAATGAGTTTGGAAGAATTATTTCCCTTTCAATTTTGGGAGATAGTTTGAGAAGAATTGATATCTGTTCATCCTTAAAAGTTTTGTAGAATTTAGCCGTGAGCCCATTTAGTCCTTGGCTTTTCATTGTTTTAAGACTTCTTACTATCAGTTCAGTTTCATTAGTCATTGTTGGTTTGTTCAGGTTTTTCATGCCTTCATGATTTAATTTTGGTAGGTTATATATACCTAGGCATTTACCCATTTCTTCTAGGTTTTCTAATTTATTGCTGTATAGTTGTTTGTAACAGACCCTGGTAATCCTTTGTAGTTTTGTATTATCAATTGTAATGTCTCATTTTTCTTCTTTAATTTTATTTGGTTTATCTCTTTTTTTCCTTGATTAGCCTAGAAAAAAGTTTGTTGATGTTATTTATCTTTACAAAAACCCAGTCTTTGTTTCATTGATCTTTTGTATTCAATTTTTCAGTCACTATTTCATTTATTTCTACTCTTATTTTTGCTATTCCTTTCCTTCTACTGATTTTGGTCTAGTCTTCTCTAGCTCTCATTAAGTCATTTATTTGATTCTTTATATTTTTTGATGTTAGCATTTATTGCTATTAACTTCCTTCTTGCTAGTGATTTTGATGTATCTCATAAGTTTTCATATGACCTGTTTACATTTTCATTTGCTTTGGGACATTTTTAAGTTTCCATGTTACTTTCTTCAGTTACTCACTGTGCCCTCGGTAGTATGCTATTCACATTTAATGCTATACCTATTAAGATACCTATGTCATTCTTTACAGACATAGCAAAAGTAATTCTCAAATTCACTTGCAACAATAAGAAACCTAGAATTGCCAAAACATTACTAAGCAAGAAAGATGAAACAGGCGGTTTTGCCATACCAGATCTAAAACTATACTATAGAGCTGTAGTAACAAAGACAGAATGGTACTGGTATCAAGATAGGAAAGAAGACCAATGGAATAGAATAGAAGATCCTGAAAAAAACCCTCACATCTTTAAACTTCTGATTTTTGACAAAGGGGGGAAAATATTACATGGAGGAGAAACAGCTTCTTCAACAAATGGTGCTAGACAAACTGGACAGCCACTTGCAGAAAGTTGAAATTAGACCCACATCTTTCTCCTTGCATGAGAATCAAATCAAAATGGATCAAGGAGCTAGGTATTAAACCAGCTACCTTGCAACTGATGGAAGACAAATTAGGTCCAACACTTCAGCATCTGGGAGTAGGCAAAGACTTTCTCAACATGTCTCCAAAAGTGAAGGAAGTCAAGTCAAAAATCAGTGAATGGGATGCCATAAAGCTAAAAAGCTTTTGCATTGCCAAGGAAAAAATCAAAAGAGTCAAGAGATTTCCTAAGGAAATGGAGAGAATCATGGGCTATGATTCCTCTGACAAGGGTCTCATATCCAGAATCTACAAAATCCTCAAAAACCTCAACTATAAAAACACAAATAACACAATTAATAAATGGGCCAAAAAACTAAATAGAAATATCTTAACAGAAGACATTGATCAAGCCAATGAATACATGAGAAAGTGCTCTAAATCTCTAGTAATCAGAGAAATGCAAATGAAAACCACATTAAGATATCACTTCACGCCAGTCAGAATGGCAAAAATGAAGAAAATAAACAATAATAGATGCTGAAGGGGCTGTGGAGAGATAGGCACACTAACACACTGTTGGTGGAGCTGCAGACTGGTACAGCCCCTGTGGAAAGCAGTGTGGAGAATCCTCAAAAAACTAGGGATTAGCCCACCATATGATCCTGCCTCTCCTGGGTACTTTTCCAGGGGATTTAGAATCAGCACATTATAATGACACAGCAATATCTATTTTCATAGCAGCTCAATTTACAATTGCTAAATCATGGAAATAACCCAGATGTCCCTCACTGGATGAAAGGATCAAAAAACTGTGGTACATATATACCATGAAATTTTACACAACAATTAGAAACAATGATATTGCTGCCTTTGAAGGTAAATGGATGGCTATGGATGAAATTATGGTGAGTGAAATCAGCATAACCCAGAGAACCAAGGGTCGAATGTCTTCATTCGACCTGGCCATTGAGAAAGGAGGTCTATTATCACGTGTTGAATATGGATAAGTTGTAATGTTATTCAACCTAATACATTTTTAGAAATGATTTGGGAAGGGGAGGGGAGGGATAAGGGTAGGTAATTGGGGGTCACTCTTGGGGGTAAATCTAATCTTCAGAATCTATATTCATATGATATTATTAAAAACTTATATGATTGTGCAACAAATAAATTTCTCAATTAAAAAAACAGAATTAAGGACAAGAACCATATGATTGTCTTAATTGATGCAGAAAAAGCCTTCAATAAAATCCAGCACCCATTTTTGCTCAAAATTCTGAAGAAGATATAAATCAAAGGAAAATGTATTAACTATGTAAAGACCATATCTGACAAACCCACAGCTAGTATAATACCAAATGGAAAAGAGCTGAAAGCATTTCCACTAAAGTTGGGTATAAGACAAGGCTGCCCACTCTCATCAATTTTATTCAGTATAGTCCTTGAGACCCTAGCTGAAGCAATCAGGGAAGAGAAGGAAATCAAGGGATGAGAATAGGAAGAGAAGAAGAAGTCAAACTATCCCTTTTTGCAGGTGACATGATCCTATATCTGGACGATGAAAAAACTCCACCAGAAAACTGCTTGAGCTTACAAACAAATTTAGGAAAGTGGCAGGGTACAAGATCAACATCCATAAATCAATAGCTTTCCTATATGCTAACAATAATAGGGGAAAAGAAGAATCAGGAAATCAGCCCCATCACAATATCCTCTAAAAGAATAAAATACTTGAGAAATAATCTAACAAGGGAAGTAAAAGACCATTACAATGAAAATTATTCTGCATTGAAGAAAGAAATTGAAGAGGACCTGATAAGATGGAAAGACATTCCATGTTCTTGGTTAAAAAGAATAAATATAATTAAAATGACCATTTTACCTAATACGCTGTACAGATTCAATGCTATCCCCATCAAGATACTAATGCCATTCTTTATAGATATTGAAAAAGCAATTATCAAATTCATTTGAAATAACAAGACACCCAGAATAGCCAAAACATTACTAAGCAAGAAAAATGAAACTGGTGGTTTTGCAATATTAGATCTAAAACTGTACTATAGAGCTGTAGCAACAAAAACAGCATGGTGTTGGTATCAAAAGAGGCATGAAGACTAATGGAATAGAATAAAAGACTCTGAGACAAACCCTCAAGTTTTTAAACATCTGATATTTGACAAAGGGGTCCAAAATATAACATAGAGGAATGACAACCTATTCAACAAATGGTTCTGGAAAAACTGGACAGCCACTTGCAGAAAGTTGAAAATAGATCATTATCTCTCAACTTGTACAGAAATCAAATCAAAATGGATCAAGGAATTAGGAATTAAACCAGCTACCATACTGCTAGAAGAAAAATTAGGAGCAACACTCCAGCATATGGGAGTAGGCAATGACTTTCTCAAAAAGACTCCCAAAATGAAAGAACTAAAGTAAAGAATCAATGAGTGGGATGCCATTAAATTAAAAAGCTTTTGCTCAGCCAAGGAACTGGTCAAAGCTGTCAAGAGTGAACCTACAGAACGGGAGATAATCACAGCCTGTGATTCCTCTGACAGGGGACTAATATCCAAAATTTACAAAGAATTAAAAAAATCAAATCAAAACCACAAAGAATCTGATCAATGAATAGGCTAGAGAGCTAAACAGAAACTTCTCAACAGAGGAAATTGAACAAGCCAATGAATACACGAAAAAGTGTTTTAAATGACTAGTAATCAGAGAAATGCAAATCAAAACTACCTCAAGATTTCACCTCACTCCAGTCAGATTGGCAAAGATAAAGAATATAAACCATACAGATGCTGGAGGGATTGTGGGGAGACAGGAACACTAGCACACTATTGGTGGAGCTGTAGACTGGTACAGCCACTGTGGAGAGCTGTGTGGAGACACCTCAAAAATTTAGGGATGAATCTACTACATGGTTCAGCTATCCCTCCTCTGGGTATTTTTTCCCCAGAGGAGTCAGAATCAGCACATTATAGCAACACAGCAAAATTGATGCTCATAGCAGCTGAATTTACAATAGCTAAATTGTAGAATCAAACTAGATGCCCTTCACTGGATAAATGGTTTAAAAAACTATGTTATATACACACACTATGGAGTTCTAGTCAGCTATTAGAAACAGCTTTATGGCCTTTGCAAGTAAATGGATGGCAATGGAAGAGATTATGCTGGGGAAATATAGAAGAGTCAAGAGACTAGGGTGTGGGTGATGGGGTGATTCTGCATTAGAATCAGGGGTATATCATATTGTTACTATGTATGCATTTATGATTATACAACCACACAACTGCTCAATAAAATTAAAAAAAATTAAAGTTTTAAGAAAGGTCTTTAGTTCTCTTTCATTTCTGAAACCTTGCTGGACATACATAGCATTCTAGGTTGGCACTTAGTGTTTTTCTTCTATACTTGGAATATACAATTCCATTTCCTCCTGTGTGTAAGGATTCTACTGAGAAATTGGCTAGTCTAATGGGTGGTTCCTTGAATGTGAGTTGCTGCTTTTTAGTATTTATTTTTATTAATTCTCTTATTATCTGGTCATCTTGATAGTTTGACTGTAACATGTGGTGGTGAGGATATTTTATGTTCATATCTATTTGGGCTCCAGCTGTCCTTCTGTACCTGGATGTCCATACCATTTCCTGACTGGTGAAGATTTCTGCAATTATTTCATTGAACAGTTTTGTATGGCTTTTATTTTTCATTGCCTTCTGATACTCCAGAAATTTAAATATTTGTTCATTTAATGGTATCCCTGAACTATCAGAGTCTCTCTCTCTCTTTTTTTTTTTTTGCTTTTTTCTTTGTTTGTTTGCCTCACTGAGCTACTTCAAAAGACCTATTTGAGTTCAGATATTATTTAATTTTAGTTTGTTTTTGAGGCTTTCAACTGTATTTTTAAAATTGAGATATGATTTTTTCATATATTTGTGTGGTACTTATGGTAATTCAACATATATATGCATATATGTAATAATCATGGTAAAATAAATCATTTACCTCTCTTAAAACACAAATCACTTTTATGTGTAGGGAATTTCATACTCTCTTTTTTGAGTCATTTTGAAATACGTCATAGAGTGTTTTAACCAGTGGTTATAGTACTGTGCTAAAGAAGAACAAGGAAATTGCTCCACTTTGTGTTTTGATGCCCTTTATTGAACTTATCTTTGCCCTTCTTCCTTTCTGCCTTTTCAGTCTCTAATGACCACCTTTGATTCAATTTTTTACAAGGTTGACTTACTTGTTTCCACAAATGCATGATAATCTGAAGTATTTGTTTTTCTGTTTCTGGCTTAATTGACTTAACATAATGAAATTCAGTTTTATCCTTTTTGCTGCAAATAACAGAATTCCATTATTTTAATGACTGAATAGTATTCCATTGTGCATATATATTTTCTTTATCTTATCATTCACTGAAGACTGTGTTGATTTCATATTTTATCTATTTCAAATATATTTTTGTTTGAATTACTGAGTTCTTCATTTGCAAGATTTTTGTTTGGTTCTTTTTAAAGATCTCTCCTCGCTAATTTCCAATTTATGTTATGGGTTTTGTTTCTATTTTGTTCAACTATCTTTCTGTACTTTCTTGAATCTCATTCTTTCCTTATAATTAGTATTTTAAGGTTTTATCAGACATTGCATCAAAATCATTTCCTTGGGATCTGTTCTTAGAGAGTTATTATGCTTCTTTGGCAGTACTGTTACCTTTCTTTTTGGTCTTTCTTATAATTATGTATGTGTGCACACCTATTGGGACATATAAGTCAGGACCTGATACTTGACAAATCTTCTACTACTAAGTTACATCTCCAAACCTGACTGTATGTTTTTATCTGCACTTCTGTTAGATAAGCTATTTATATCATTTTTATATGGTAAGTTTCTTAACAAATGGCTTCTCCTGAAGAGCTGTATTAGTGTCAGTTCAGAAGGTCATCTTAGCTTTGGATCCATCTGGGCAGTATAGTTTATCCTTCCTATAATTTCTTTGGCTGTGGTTGATATCTTTGGGTACAGTGTGAGCAGCACTGGGGTCAGAGAGATCCATTGTTGTTAGGGGCCATCCTGCCATGGGGCACACTAGCAGACCTGGCAAGTGTAATACACACAGCAGTGTGGTTTTGCTATATATTATGTGGACACCCTGAAAATAGAAGTGATGGTGCTGGGAGTGTGGTACACATTTCTTCAGGCACTACTGGGGCATGCTGTGCTGCAGGGAAGGACCACTGGCATGGAAACATCATTGGTAATAAGGGGGCTGCAGCACCTGATCTCAGATCCAGAAGTGATGTGTACAGTTGGTTGTGGGGAGAGGCAGTGTCAGGGAAATACAGCATCTGCTCTCATTCGCATCTTGAACAGCTGGCCATGACCCCAGGTTTCAGAGGAATGGTGTCTTGATGTCTTGGGTGTTGAAAGCATCACCCTTTCCTCCTCCAGAGTTGAATCACATGTTCCCTGCAGTGCAGCACACTGCATGGGTTTGGGTGCTGGAATTATGGTTGATCCGCTTGGTGAAGTTGGTGGAATATCTATGGGGTTCCAAATCTGGTTATATTCAGATGTTTCTGACTACTAGGACAGTATGAATTTAGACATTTGTTCCCTTTTCAGGATAGTGCTAAGTTACAGCATCCTGAATCACAAGGATTAGAAGGAAGACAATGTGAGTTCCTCTCCCCAAGCAGAGCTGTTGTGAGGACCCCACTTAGCTCTCCTAATTGGGCTATTAGCCTATGAGGCTTGTGAAGGTCTATAGTAGCTATGATTGGTGACATACTGATGGAGTTTCTGATGTATCCTTCTGTACACCCTTTTTCCCTGTAAAGAGGAGTCCCCCTAGTTAGTGTGCTTTGTTCCTTTTTCTATACTGCAATCCCAGGTATCTGACTCTCTTTTTTAAACATTGGAAGTTTATTTCTCACAGTTCTGGAGGTTGAGAAATCCAAAAGTTCCTGGCAGATCTGGTGTCTGGTGAGGGCCGCTTCCTGGTTTTCAGATGGCTACCTTCTCATAGTATTCTCACTTGACAGAAAAGGGGGAGCTCTCTCCTACCTTCTTATGAAGGCACTAATCCTATCCATGAGAATTCTACCTTCATGACCTAGTTACCTACTTTCTGAAGGTGATGTCCTACCTCCTATTATATCCTATCAGGTTTAAGATTTCAACAGATGAATTTGGTGAGTAGGGGAGCAGCAAATGCATATCTAAGAAGCAAGTCCCAACTTAGTTCCTGATTAAAAGATGTAATCTTCTTCTTGAAAGAGTCTAGCTTCATACAATTGAGAAAAGGTATTGTGCTACCTCCTGTTTATAGGGTATTCAATCTGGTTGCTTTTCCAGAATTGTGATAGATTTACATTTTTTTCCTGTTTCATGCTAACACTTTTTTCTTTCTTGTTTCTTCTATTGACTGTGGTGTTAGTTCTTCAAGTCTATATTGCTGGCTTTGGGTTGACTATGGAGGTAGATGCCCCAAAATCTTAGGACCTTGTGGCAGATTTCCAGGACCCTTATGATGAGCTAGCTCAGAGAAACAGAGGAACTGGATAAGTACTGAGTCCAGAAGACTGAGGAAAGCATGACAGTGGTCACTTCACAATCTGCTGAGACTTGAGCAGGTGAGATGATGATGTTCACACAGCTGATATACACGGCTCAGTCTTTAGAGATCCACCTGTACTCCATGAGAAGTTTAAAGAACCACCTGAGGGATAAGGAGGACTGCTACACCATGCAAATGGAGTAGCTTACTGGTGTCCTGCTGCACCTGGAATCAGAGCTGACACAGACATGGGCAGAGGGGCAGACCAGGCCCAGGACTATGAGCTAAAGACTTTCCACTTACCACTGCTTGCTGGAAGATGGGAAGGACTTCAATCTCAACGATGCCCTGAACAGCAGCAACTCCATGCAAAACATCAAAAAGGCCATAGGCCACAGGATAATGGACCCCAAAATGAAGTCTGAAACCAATGATACCAAAGTACTGAGGTGCTTCGGTGGCAGGAGCAGGGGACCCGGGGGGGATGGGGAACATGACCAATAAAAGGTCATGGATCATTGGAAAATACTGAACTGTTGACGAAGATGTGGACACATTGAAACCCTTGTGCAGTGTCAGTGTAGATATAAAATGGTCTGACCACTGGGAAAGAATATGGAATCACCTAAAAAATTTAAAAAATGCGACTACCATATTATATATGAATCTTACTGGATATACATTCAAAGGATTGAAATAAGGATCTTCCAGACATAGTGGCATGCTCTTGTTCACAGTATCAAGTAAGTACACAAACTGTATAAAAATACGAAATGTGTTATGACAGAATGTGGATCTCAATCCTCTGGCTTACTGGCTATGTGACTTTCTAAGTGTCTCACAGTCATCTATGAAGTATGGGTGCAGTGATGACAGCTACATCAGAGGGTCATGAAAATGAATGAGAAGAATCTTTGAGAAGCATGTTAGGGTTCCTAGTATATAGCAGACTTTCACAAATAACTATTGTTGGTCTTTAACTTTCAGGATATACTCTATATCATTAGTCTCACATTTAGGTATCTTCTGAGGACTCAACGAAATAAGACTATGCAGTCACTAAACATCTTCTTTGTCCTATATTGAAGAAAGCCCCAAAGGCAGGATGCAAGGATGAACTAGTCTCAGGAGTTAGTGTTCAGCTGATCACCAGACGCAAAAGGAAAATGGGTGTCCAGGGAATTGGTAGGATAAGAGTTTCTAACAGGTAAGGAAGGCTCCCAGGGGGAGGTCTTTGAAAAGGACCTACATTGTCATCTTTGATCTCCTGGGTTTGCTCTTCTCCTCCTGAACAGTTGTGTATAAATCCTCCTTGTATTGAGTGTAAGAAATGCAGATTACCAAGTATAGATCATCAGAGAAAGTAGAACAGAGAAAACGTCAGGTATATAGGTAACTAACCTGGGGATTGAAATTTGGGTTGATAGAGTCTCAAGGCCAGAGTCATCATAGAAAGGTGGATTCGAGTCTTCAATACAACTACTGACAACTGTCCAGATCTGGAGGATACTGCTGATACCAAGATGGGAGGATGGAGAAAGTGGGAGAGGGAATAGGAACCTTTGATTGAAAGCAGAGAGATGGTAGAAACAATGATAACTCATTGATGGGGCTGCAAGTTCAGTGCAATAGTGAATGGAGAGCACCTAACACAACATAATTCATGTATTTAAAAATGCACTCTAAACATTTATATTTCAATAATTTTAAAGAGGTAGTTTTAGGTCCTATTAAAACTCATTCTGCTGGACATAGGGGTGCAGGCCAGTAATCCCAGTGGCTCAGGAGGTTGAGACAGGAGGATCCCAAGTTCGAAGCCAGCCTCAGAAACTCAGGCCTTATGGAACTTAGAAAGACCCTGTCTCAAAATTAAAAAAATAGAAATAGCTGGCTTTTGGCTCAGTGGTTAAGCACCTCTGGGTTCAATTCCCAGTACCAAAATGAACCAACCAAAACAAACAAACAAAAAAACTTGCAATCCTGTATAAACTGTACTACTATGTTCACTCTTTCAAATAGACCCGTTGCTTAACAACTTAGCTTCCATAACTTTTGCTAACATTAGACTTGTTTACCTACCAAAAATGTTTTCTATTTCTGAAGACCAACAGAGTAGTAGCCTGCCTTTTAAAAATCTTATAATGATGTGGTAAAGTACAAACGCAGTGAAAAGAAACTCTCTTCTTCCAACCCCCAAACATAAGAATGAAACAAGATTACAAAGTTTTTAAACATAGTTGATAAGATTTTAATTTTGAAAAGTAATATTCTTTCTACATAAGCAACCTGTAGAACCAAATATATTTAGATCAAAAATATGTGATGCATTAAATAATATGACATAAAGCAACAAAATTACAGTCAAGCTTGCACCTAAGACAGAACTTACTTCTCAGCATTTCCATTAGGACATTCGCCCTGACAGCTTTATGTTTCATTCAGGTTGATGTTCCCTGAAATTATGGAGACCCACTGTTGCTACTCAAATATTTTTTGAATTACATACTTCCCAAAGTGTATTGGTTCTTTGCCCTAGTTACCTCCAAACAGAAAATCCTGTGCTTTTCACAGTACATGCAAACACAGCCTCTCCTCATCACATGAAGTGAGTGCCCACAGCAAACACTTGCTGTTTGGATTTTAAGAGATAACCAATCTTATTTGAAAAAAAGATGACTGTATTTCCTATGGGGAGTGGGAAACTCAGGGATTTACCCCTGTTTCCTCCTTTTGTAGGGCTCAATCATTTTAGCATTTTAGCAACTGCCTCTTCACAGCTTGGGTCTTGCATTCCTGTCTGTTAGTAAAACAAAGTTGGGCAAAGCAGACCCTGGATTATACAGATCAATCATATCAAGTTGGAAATGTCACTCTGGGCATTAAGGGAGCTGTAAAGTGCTGTCACTTTACCCCCATCACAACTACTTCACTCCTTGTTTGAGCCACTTTTGTGAATCACAATGAAAGAAACTGTTCATCAAATTAGTATTGAACAGGAGTACTATTCAGTATCATCTAGTTTTTACTGTTCCTTGGAATACCATCTAGCTTTTAAGGCTCTTTTGCCAGGAAGAACTTTTTTATCTCAGACACTTGAAAAAAAATTCTCTCACTTAGATACTTAAATATATAAAATACACACACACACACACACACACACAGTACTAGACTGAGTTATAATGCTGAACCAAACAAATAAGGTCCTTTTCTTTACAGAATCCTTACAAGGGAAGTATAAGCAAATGCCCTATAGAGAAAGGTTTCCTGCAGGTAAGAACTTGTCTTGTTATCTGGTCTTAAAAACCAGACAGTGTGAAAAAAATAATGTGGCATTATTCAACCTTAAAATTTCCTCTAACAATCACTGCACCCAAGTAAGTTTATAAATTGTAGCAAACAACCAACAAATCCAAAATAGTACATTTGAGGCCACTCATTTCTTAACTCATTTTATGTTTGAATAAATTAGTTACCTAATAATCCTTTTCATTTCTAGAAACCTTCCAAGATTAATCCAAAAAAGACCATAGTAAAATCAGAACTTTGATTTGCTCCCATCCTCTTCTGCTAAGTGTCCATGGACATAACTGGAAGCACTTTCCAAGGAACTATTTCTTAACTCTTTTCTAGGGAGTCCCCACACAAAGACACAGGTTCCCTTTAATGGAACTCGCCCATATCAGCTCATTCACCTGAGTAACCAACCCTCTTCTACTGCTAATTCCTGAGAAGCAACTTGGAAGCATGATGGTAGATGAGTTTACTTATTTTGGCCTATTTTACCTCCTTAGTTTTTAAACAATTAACATAGAAAGGGGACTTTCAATATTCCTTTTTATGACCAAATGGAAGCCACTATGTGTCTGTGTATACCTAACCTAGTATATATTTTGTTCTCCAATCCTAACTTAACAATCACTACCTTCAAACATAAACTGAGTCAGAGGTTGTGTCATTTTGCATTACAGGGACAACATGCAATTTTGTACACATTGTACTCCTCACAATAGGCAAAGCCAATAAATCTCATTTGCATGACTTGAAGTTGTTTCTAGCCATAATCTCTTCCACATTGTAATCTTATGACCTGCAGCACACTATTTTTGTACAACCTTTCCTGCCATACAAAAAATCTCTCAAAGGTCAACAATCTATGGTTTTGATTCACTTTCATTATAATATATGACCTTAAAAACTAGCTTTTTAGGTCTAGTTTTGTTCTTTCTCTGCAGTTACTTCCCCTATAGAGTCAGACAAAAGAAAGAAAGAGTACTATGAATACTAGGGGAAGCTAAAAAAAAAGACTGAAGATTCCCTTGGTGACATCAGAAGACTCAAATTTTAGCCTAACTAGCTGGAAGACGAGCTTTCCTTCTTATGTTTTTTCTTTTCATTATCTTTATTTTGTGAGCTGAGGTTGAAGACCCCACTCCATTCTGAAGACTAACACACAGAATCAGATGTATAATATATGCCTGTGGTCCACAGTATGCCACTGGCACAGGCACCTTTCTGTCTAAAGAGCTGCAAACTTTCTGGTGGAGCCCTAAGAAAGAAAGGCACTGCTGGCTGTACTGAGGGCAGGTGGGAAAGTTACCACGCATGCAATCCATGGTTTGCCTTCCTTTATCCCTGAGAAAGGAACAAAGGCATGGCATGGATCTAGGTTCTTTACAACAACCCTAGGAGGTATGCAAATGTTGTTTTGAGCTGTATTACACCCACTTATCCTACAAGGACACTTAAAACATCTCAAATATGTGGGAGGTTTTCAGACCAAAATGTAGTGAATGATATGCAGATACATGACCTTAGAGGACCTTAGAGGTGAGTTTGTCACTAATTTCACTTGAATGTGAAAAATCACTTTGTATATTTTTATACTTTTTGATAGCTTTGTAAGAAATAACTTGCTTCATTAAGGCCATTTCAGTTTTCTCATTTGCAAAGCCAAATTAAAAACTAAGGCTCACAGGTTTTCTGATCCTGTCATTTAGAGAAGAAGGCAGGGCTAGGACACAGGTCTTCTCAGAATCTGAGGGACAGTGATTTTTTCCAGCTCGTGCCCAGGAAGGGGATGGCAATGGGGCATTATTCTTTTGGCTCACTGGTAAATTTTGTTTGAAAGGTTTCCTGAAGATTGGAACCACTGTCATCCTCACTGGCTTAATTAAGCATGGGACGGAGACCAGGGAAGAGGAGTGTAAGCTACAGAATGGACAAAGTCCTGATCCTTAGGCCAGCAAGCTCTCTGAGCACTACTGGACTGCAGTGATCATCTGACTGAGGCTCCACTTTTTCACATGAGTGGTTTAGTGACAAACTCTGGCCCAGTACCAAAAGACCACAGGGTCAGGCAAAGGAATCCTTGGATTTTAGGCTTGGCTCAAGGGGATACCTCTCAGTGACAGGATTCCCCAACATTCCTTTGGGCCAGGTCAAATTCCAAGGGCTCTAGTTAGTTAGGATGGCTCTACTTCCTCACTGTCCAGGGAGCAGATGGTCAGAGGAGCAGTGTTGTTGGCACCAATGCTGTAGCAAGGACTAAAATAGGGCAAGAGGCGCCCAGGGAAAGGATGACGAGGGAAAGTGAAAATGTGGGAGCCATTGTCAGTCACATTGTAGAAAGAGATATCATGGGCCTCATAATCTAGGAAGACTCCCACCCGGCGTGGAGGGACTGGCAAGGCCAAGAGTGGGTATTCATCAGTGCCTGCCCGGTACTCTGTTCCCTTCCTCAGCCTTATCACCCAGAATCCATAGTGGGGGGATAAATACACCACCTCCTTCCGGTCTACATTTTCCTTACACACTCCCAGGCCCCATTCAGACCTATCTCCCACCTCCACCTCCCAGTAGTGGCGGCCTGAGGAGATGCACTGGCTGCCCAGGACAATATTATAGCGGTAAAATCTTTCAGGATTGTCAGGCAGATCCTGCTGAGTGTCTCCATAGTGCACACATTTTCTGTCCTCAGACACGACGAGTCGGGAGTAAGCAGTATCTGGATCCAGGCATACATCGGCTAGGGAAAAAAGATCCTGATTGGTTAACACTAATATAGCACAAGGGAGGGGGGAGGTTTTTTTGATAAATCCAGTCAGATTTCTCAGTGGTGGGTGGGGGAGGGGCTAGATGGGGCATCCAGAGGGCACTGATCCCAGCATGCATTACCTGCAAATGTCTTCAGGATCTCTCTTAGCCCCAACACACGGCAATCTGTCTTCAGCTCTAGAGAAACTGGTTCTGGCCGCTGCAGGCTCCAAGACTTGCTCCTGGTAGAGGAGAGTAAATGTTGGGGCAAGGAGTCCTTACTCTGCCATATGGTCTTTCCTTAGAATGTGGAAGTGGGGCACAGCCAGGGATAGTTAGTGAGGTGCCCCTCCCCAGCAAAGCAGAGACATGATGATTGCTTGGCTGAGTCTCAGACCGATACAGCAATGAGAACTCTTAGATCTCCATACTGTGGGAAGGGTTAGGTATACAACTGGCACTACGAGAGGAAGAAGTGTCCTACCTATAAAGGAGAAAGGCTGAGAGCCTCTATGCAGTCTTTCCTTGCCTTGGGGTAATTCACTTGAAATCATATATTTTATAAACTTCACCTAAAATTCTCATTGGTAATACCTAAAATGAATTTGATCAGGTACCAAGATGAATAAGCAAAGAGCAACAGGGAAGAGGGAAGACAGTGTGGGTCAGAGTCTGCTTTCTGTAACATCACTTTCCTTTTCCATATGTGGCTCTGGCCCCTCTATACCCTATAGGGCTGCATAGAGGCTCCAAGGATAGGAACATACCTGTTTAAGACTTCCTGAATACCCTAGAAGGAGAAAAAAAATGCAGCACATGAGTGCTTTGGAGAGACCAGACAAGACACTGAACTCTGGGAGGGTGTTTCTCAAAGTGAAGTGGAGAGAACCTGGGGAGGGCTACATGGGGAGAAGCCTGTGAGAGGGCAGAGAGCAAAGCTGGCTGGATTGGCCAACATTAGACTCCCTCTCAAGACTCCCAGTGTGGAGGAGATGAACTGGAATGATGCTGAGCTGCTTGAGTACCTGCTGTCCTATCCCTTGTTGCAAGGATGAGCAGGCCCATAAGACAATCATCCAACCAGGGAAAGGAGAACAGCGGATATTAGCTGGTACATACGGGGTCCCAATTGGTAGACAGAGTGCTGAAGGGCTGTGCGGAAAATTAGTTAATCCTCTCTCCTAGAGTTTCAATCTATCTTCTGCTCTAACTCAGGCCTCTCAGGAAAAGGTGCTACTCACCTGCAGCATCCAGCAGGCAGGTCTCTGATATCTCTCTTCCAGCTCAGCAACCATATTCCATAGGACCTGGCTCTGCTGGATGAGCTTATTATGATTCAACTCCAGCTTATGCACAGTCTCTCCTTCCTCTTGTGCTAGGCTGGCTAGAGCTGCAGCTGTCTCCATCTGTAGTTGCCGACCCGGTGGCTGTCGATTCTTTAGTAATTGCCGATATTTCTCAAACTCCCTCATGATATTCTGCTTTCGGGTTTCCACTTGTACCTGTGGAGCCAAGACTGGAATCAGCACTAATATTTTTGGTGTAAATGTAACCCAGAATTGACACTGGAACATGTGTACACATATACTGTGGAATATTTGGTACAAACATGTATTAGGCACTGCAGAGGCAAAGACAAACAATGCTATTGTTCCTGCTTTATGCTGCTACAGCTTCAGGGTACTCTTCTGGGTCCCTTTTACAGATTGAGTATTCCTTATCTGAAATACCTGGAACCAAGTGTTTCAGATTGGATTTTTAAAATTTTGGAGTATTTTTATATATGAAAGAGGTATCTTGGGAATGGGACCCAAGTCAAAACACAAAATTCATATACCTATATCTCATATACACCTTATACACATAAAATGAAGGTAATTTTATACAATATTTTTTGATGTGCCTACATTTGGAAAGTGACCCATCACATGAAATCAGGTGTAGAATTTTCTACTTGTGGCACTGCGCTGGGACTCAAAAATTTTTGGATTTTGGTACACTTTGGATTTTGGACTTTTGGATTAGGGATATTCAATCCATACCGGTATTGACTCCAGTAAGATCCAAGATATTATATATTGGTGCTATAAGATACAGACCATTTTCCAGTTTTAGAATAATACAGTTTACACTGCTTTAGCAAGTGTAAGTGAACTACGCTGATGGATGGTGTCCTCTTGCTGGTATACTCTTTCAGATCACTTTTCTTGATCAACATTTCTGATCATTTCATATTTATCAGCTTCAAGTATATGTCAGAGGCTATTTTCTAATATTTTTAATCATTGAACTCTGAGCAATTATTCTCCAGTGGGGAAAGTGAAATGGAAACTATGCTTCACTAGCATTATATAAGCTACACTACTGTAAGCTAACGTGCATGTGAGGCATACAATTTTCCTCTCTCATGTATGAGGACATCAGATCAAAGATATCCCTCTATCACAATTAAGAAACTGGTGTGGGGAAGTTCCATGCCCGAAGCTGAAGGGAAAGCTGGCATTGAGATCTCAGGCTCTCTGACTTGAAGCCCCACATTCTGCCTCATAGAGATGAAAAGCTACCATGGCCAGCTCCCGGACAACTTGGGGATGACGTAAACTCCTTTCCCTAGGTGGCAACCTGCCTTCCAGTGGGCAGTTCGTTTCTTCTCGCTAACTTCCAGCTTCCAGGCATCTTCTTGTTGTTTCTTCAGATGTTCCAGAGCCTCGTGAAGTTTCCACTGTAAGAGACAAGTAAAAAACTCATAAGGCTACCTCAGGATGATAAAAAAAAGGCTTCTTAACATTGGCAGATAATGGGAAAACCAGTGGCTCTCAGGCAACGAGCCTGAATAGATGCTGGGAGAAAAGGGAATGCCATAGAGGGAGCATATGTGGCCAGATGACATGCAGTGTAGCTGTCTGCACTAAGAATCATTTCAACTTCCACATCCCCTAAGTGTCTGTAAAGTAGAAGAAAAGGTCCATTCTAACCTTTATAGAAAAAATATTCTGAATTTTCCTAGCCATGCTTAATTTTATTCTAATTTGTCTTGTTATCCAATGTCTTCCAGAATCCTGCTATTCAAAGTATGGTCCAGAGTCAGCAGCACCTGCATTGCTTGGGTGTTTGTTAGAAATGCAGTCTTGTGCTTTACCATAGATGTTAAGAAATGAGAATATGAATATTAGCAAGATTCCTGGATGATCTGTATATACATTAAAGGCAAGAAGAACTTTCTCAGAATAGCAATATAAGGATTTCTACTGGAAAGAATAAAATATTTTAATACAACTTTTAATTCTGATGATAGTAACAATTTTGCTAACGATTTACTAAGTGCCACATATATATTAAGCACTCAACATGCATTAATACTCATAGTCCTTTGATCTTGGCATTATCTCCATTTTATAGATAAGAAAACTTTGGTTAACCCACAATCATCTAGATAATAAACACCTGGGCTGGAATTTAGCCCCGCTCTTAATCCCTATGCTATAATGTTATACCACCTCCTTATTCTAATATTCTCAAATAAAAAGAAAGTATACACTTCTAATGTTTTAGAAACTGTTCCCATATAGACAAAAAGTTCAGGGGATTTATCTTATATTCTTACTTCTAATCTCAACCCTGATTGAAAGAATTAAGACCAGAACCAGGCTTGTTGATCAAGCAGCAGCCTGGAGATTGGAAGCTGACAAAGATGAGGCTGAAAAAGGAGAGCAGATGACGGAGATGACTCACACCCCATACATAAGCAAATAAAAGAGACAGGAGATGAGAAAGAACCATGGCCAAACAGCATAAGATCCAAGACTAGCCTTTGATCTTCCTTTAGCTAACTTGAAGTCAAAAAGTGCCTGAAAACATAGATGATATGAGTATTAATGCATGTTTAGTGCTTACGCCAGAAATGACACTCGGCAAATCAATCCTAAGTGATTCACCATGGTTCTTTCCAGCTCTAAAATCTATTATCATGATCCCAAATTTCTAAGCCTTAGTTTTGTCCACAAAATAAAGGAGTTACGGCCATTAGAGATGATGATATTATGGCTTTTGCAGCCAAATGGATGGAGATGGAAAGAATTATGCTAAATGAAGTATCACAAACTCAGAGACTCAAGGGCCGAATGGTATCTCTCATCTGTGGAAGCTAGAATACATGGGGAAGCAGTATGTTAGACGGCTAAGCTAATAATAACTTCAAACTGTATGATTCTCAACGCAACAGGGAGATGACTCCCTAGGATACTTGGAGGCATAGGGAGGGGGATAAGGGGGAGGGTGTAGGAAGAACTCCTAGGAGACTGGAGAATGGAAATATGGGGGAATCATCTCAGAAGGAGATCTCTGTCCTCCACAAGATATCCATTTAACTCAGGAGTTCTTCTGGGGGAAACAACAACAGGAGGAACCCAAGCTGGGCATTCATGATATGGCATTAGCCCTGGACAACTAAGTATATATACAATGGTTCTTGAATGTTTGATAATATTTTCCCCTCAATTGTATCTCTATATCCATCTAATAAATAAAAAAATGGAAAAAAAATAAAGGAGTTAAAGTGACTCACCCAATGTCAAGTGATTTCTTGTGGCACTACTAGAAATTTACAGGTTCTGATAACTCTAGCTAGGACTACTAAATAACAGTCTCGTACCCAAACTCATCTAAGCCATCCAGAACTAAAGTCAAACTTGTATCCTTCAAATTATTAGTACTGAAAACATATTTGGGCTGGGAATCAAGCCATACTGGGATTTGGGATGGGATGTGGAAGAAGTGGGAGGGAAGAAAATCAAAGAAGTTCATGAATACAAGAAAAGCTCAATGTACCAGATTCCAGGGATCTGTGGGCATCAGGAGTCAAAGGAACTGGCTCTATCTCTCACCTTATACTCCCAGGCAACACTCTCCATGGGCAGGACACTATGGGCCTCATGCTGTGGTGATTGGCTGCATGTCTCACACATTACCAGTCCATCCTCTTTGCAGAACATCTTTATCTGTTTCCTGTGAAGCTCACACACGTCACCCTTCAGGCCCATTCCTGGATGAAGTCCTAACAAACACACTTTTTCTACAACATTGGCCAGCTGCCAATTAGGTCGCAGGTTCCTTGGCTGGACAGGAGCTCTACAAAGGGGACAGGTGTAACCCCAGTTGTGAGATTCTGCTGGGACTTCCCAGAGTCCAGAGAGACAGCTGTGGCAGAAAGTGTGGCCGCAGTCGATGCTCACAGGCTCCTTCAGGAAGGTCATGCAGATGGGACAGGTCACTTCCTCCACAATGGCTTCCACCAAGGCTATGGGATCCATGGTTCCTTCTCACAACCTCCTCAGAACATGAATAAACCTAGGAAGTATTGAAGCCTGCCAAAAGTAAAAGCAAAACAATTAAGAGAAAAAGGTAAAAAAAGAACAGAGAGATCACTAAAAACAATAATTAGTGACAAAAAAATCCCTTTCCTTTGGATCCTTTATCAACTTTATTTAATAAGAACTGGCCTTCTCAGCTGACTAGGCCACATTATTCATACCGCAGAAGGGACAGGTAGTGAAGCCTAAGTGGATGGAATTTGTGCGTTGTTTTCATTCATTTGGTCAACTCTGGTTCTCTTTTGGGTCTGGTCTACTAGACCATTCCTACTGCAATCATGCTCTATAAATCAGCAGCGTTTGTCTTGAACTAGGGTAAGGTCACATAAAATGTGGCATTTTTTGTTGTAAGATTAAGACCATAAATACATCCAGCCTCACTCTGGTCTGTCTCTGTGTACATCTATGTACTTCAAGGTACAAAAGAGCCTGTTATAAGCCCATTGCTTTTATGTTGCATTTATTTTCTTATATTGCACACCAAAGTGTAAAATATGAGAGAAACAGCAATTCTTTCCTTGCCCTGTAAAGCCCTGCTCACACACTTTGTTTCAGCCTTTAGTGATAATGAAATCCATACTGATGAAGTCATTAATCCAGAAAAAATATTGAGATTTTTGCCAGGACCACATATGGATATGGAACTTTCATGGTCAACGGCACACTCTCAGCTCAATAGGTATTATTTATTTACTTTGCAAATTTGTATTACTTGAAAGAGTCTATAAGGGGAAAAGTCATACTGGTTTTAGCTACTGCTATATCCTCAGCACCTAAACAGTGTCTACTGTGCAGATATTTCCCAATAAATGTTTGTGGAATGAATAAATTAGCTTGGCATAGAAGTAGTTTCTAAAAACCCCAAAAGCTTTTTACAATAACTAGATAATTGAGACTATAATTTAATAAAAGCAAGTACTTCTTACAACTTACTCTATGTTCCAGACACTGTTCTGTGTGCTTTACATGGAGTAACTATTTCATAAGTCTAGACAGAAACCATTATTGTTCTCATTTTACATGTCTGACCCAAGGAGTCCACTATTCTATTTTGTGAAAATTATCTAACCTCTCTGACTTCAAGGTATATTATAAATTCAAGATGAGGGAGGGAGAGAGGGAGAAGGAGAGAGAGAGGGAAGGGGAAGTAATGGGGAGAGAGTGAAGGAGAGAAACAGAGGGAAAGAAAGAGAGAAAAATCACTTGTGGTTTAGGGTTATCCGGTAGGGCTTCCTAGAGGAAGCAGATTAGCAAATCTTGCAGGACTCTGTTAGAAGGTATCAGCAGGTCATGCCTTCTCACTGGCCTTCCTGCCTCCTGCTTATCCTTCTCCCATTACTGCTACCAAACAATTAAATCCAGTTTTGATAAACTACTAATACACTCAAGAGCTTATCTGGTGTCCTAGAACCCAGTTGCAGCTCAATACAAGCTATTTCATAGAAATCCTAAATCCTATGGGAAGTGTTCTTCCTTCACTCTTGAAATAACACCAGTGCTAGTCCAGCAAACGGATAAACTTCCACACTGTCCTGCAGATCCTATGTCCATTCATTGTAACCTACTTGGGTTCATGCTGTTCTCCCAGCTGGAAATCTTGTCTCTATGATCCTGCTCTTAACAACATTTGCCATGTATTTATTGATTGTCATACTTTGCACACTAGAAGTTTCATGTGAATAGGAACATTGTCTATTTGGTTTGCTACTATTTCCCCAGTGCCAAGAACAATGCTTCAATATTTGTTAAGTACACGAGAATTAAACATAAATGTTGAGGTCCAGCTGATAGCAGGTTAGAAGTGGAGCATATATTAATATCCTCATCTAACGCAGTGAAGGGGGGTAATAGCACTGCCTGAAGCTGACAGAAAAATAGAGGTTGACATCTATTATTTAAAGCTATAAAGGTTAACAGAAGAACCAAAATAGCACTCAAAAACTGAGAAGGCAGTGGTAGTAGGAAAGAGAGGCAAAGAAATAACAAAATGATAAATCAAGAAATGAGCTTGGGGGGGCTGGAGTGGCAACTCAGCAGTTGAAGCACTTGCCTGGCATGCACAAGGATCTGGGTTAAAACCCCACCACCACATACACAACTAAGTGTTGGAAAAACAAAAGCCAGACGAAAAAAGATTTCTAAAATTGATTCTCTCTCCAAAAAAAAAAAAAAAAAAAAAGGAGAGAAGAAATGAGGTCCATCCAGTAATCCTAGTGACTTGGGAAGCTGAAGCAGGAGGATTACAAGTTCAAAACTAGCCTCAGCAACTTGGCAAGATCCTGAGTAACTTGTGGAAACCCTGTGTCAATATGGGGATGTAGCTCGGGGACTAAGCGCCCCTGCGTTCAATCCTCAGTACCAAGGGGTGGCGGGGAAGTTGGTGGAAGCACATTATTTTGACTTACAGGCATAAAAAGATATAACATGAAAATGAAAAAGTTAAAACCGGCGGCCTCTACAAAGATTTCGGGATGGGCATGACTATTGCTCCTCAGAAGAAGACCTGCTTTAAAGTTTGGCTATTTTCTTGTTATACGTAAATTATTTGGATAAAACTTAAATACAGTTTTTAAGTACAGTTGTTCGGATTTCGCCTTTGGCAGAGTAGTACAGAGCTGTGGGAAAGAAATTTGAGGGGACGGGGCCTGGAAGCAGACTGTGGGGCAGGAACCAGGGCGAGGGCAGAGAGGGAGGCGGTAACCCGGGGCTGAGGAGGGGAGGGGAACTGCAATCTTCGTCCCCGGAACTCTGGCGGGCCCGGGGGCAGCCGGCCGGGGGTAGCGCGAGCTGCGGCTGCAGGACCTCCGCGTTCCAGGCGGCGCGGCTGTCCACCCCCGCCCTCCTCCGCCTGAATTAGCACTTCACGAGAGAAACCGAAAGTGGAGGCGCCGGGTCCGGGAGCCCAGGGTCCGCGCGTCAGAAGCGACCGGTCTCTCACCAGCGCACTGCCACGGCAGCACTCACCCGCCCTCTAGCACCTAAGCTTCAGCAACCCGAGCCCGAGACCCAGGTCCACACGGCCGACTGCTGCCAGAAGACCTTTCCCGGCGCTCCAAGTCAGGCTCTCCGCGCCGGAGCCAATGAGCAGCCGCGAGGGTCCAAGCGCGGGCTCTGCCCAATTGGTGACGTTTCCTCAGGAACAGCCAATCACAGACAGGAATATGGACAACCCTAGCCTATCGGAGGTGACAACCGGAGCACGGGCAGCTAGCAGGCGTGTCAACGTGCACAGTTTGTCTGGCTGCTTTCGCCACTTAAAGCCTCTTAAATGGGTTAAAAAAAAAAAAAGAAAAAAAAATTTAGGAATCAGTTCCAAGACCCATCATAGGATTGAGATTCTTCAATGAAGAGACCCAGGTCTTGTATTAGACTCCCAAAGAATTAAAATTAAGAATCTTTGAGTGGGATGCCATTAATTAAAAAGCTTTTGCTCAGCCAAGGAATGGGCAAAACTCAAGAGTGAACCTACAGAATGGGAGATAATCATGGCTTGTGATACCTCCTACAGGGGACTAAGATCTAAAATTTAAAAAGAACTCAAAAAAATACCCAAACCACAAACAATCCAACCAATAAATGGGCCAAAGAGCCAAAGGGAAACTTCTCAACAGAGAAAATCGAGCAAGCCAATGAACACAAGAGAAAAGTGTTCTAAATCACTAGTAATCGTGGAAATGCAAATCAAAACTACATTGAGATTTTACCTCGCTCCAGTCAGATTGGTAAAGATGAAGAATTATGAACAATTACAGATGCTGGAGGGGTTGTGGGGAGATAGGAACACTACTAGCACACTGTTGGTGGAACTGCAGACCCGTCCAGCCACTGTGGAGAGCAGTGTGGAGACTCCTCAAAAAGTTAGGGCTGGATCCACCATATGACCCAGCCATTCTTCTTCTGGGTATTTTCCCTATGGACCTAGAATCAGCACATTACAGTGACACAGCAAAATCTGTGTTCATAGCAGCTGCATTTACAATAGCTAAATTATTGAATCAACCCAGATGCACTACACTGATGAATTAATTCAAAAGCTGTGATATACACATGCACATACACGCATACACACCGTGGAGTTCTACTCAGATATTATAAACAGTATTATGGTTTTTGAAGGTAAATGGATGGCAACGGAAGAAATTATGCTAAGCGAAATTAGCTAAACCCAGAAACTCAAGGGTCAAAAGTTTTCCCTCATTTGTGGAGGCTAGCGCAAAACCCAGGCTTGGCTGAAAGGTGAAGCTCACGTACTGGACTCACCAAAGCCGAAGCAACACATAATCTAGATGAACCATAAACATATGGGGAAGGGAGAGTGAAGAGGAGGGAGGGAGGGTAGAGGAGGGATGGGGGGAATCAGCAATGTAGTTTACTCGCCAAATAATACACAATCATTTAATTTTGATAAATGCACAGTCATACATACACACACATTTATATCTGTTATGGGGGAAATATAGAAGAGTCAAGAGACTAGGGTGTGGGTGATGTAGGGGTGATTCTGGATTAGGATTGGGGCATATCAAATTATCTATGCATTTATGATTGTACAATACAACTCCTCAAAAATTTTTAAAAAAGGCTCAATTTACATTCCAAATTAAAAAAAATGATGCTCAGTTCATTTGCCACTTTTCCATGTTAAACTCAGTAGCCTGTGAGATCAGCCAGATATGATTCTGTGACCTAAGCTAGTATGGGGCTGAGTATAATGGACTCTGCAGTTCCCTGCAAGGTATGCAGTTTCTTATGGCTCCTGCTTCAGATTTCAGATACTGAGTTCTCATCTAAAAACCCTTCTGTTTTTTCCTGGAAAACTCTTATTTGGGTGTTTCTACAGGAAGCTTCTCAATATTGCAATAACCCAACTTTGGAATTAGGGGAGAATACTGGGAAATCATTGAGTAGAAGTGGAATCTTTGGTCATAAATTGCCATTTTTAAAACTTCTTTTTTAAACAGCATATATCCACTCCCTCATCCAAACATACCGACACACATGTGGCACTTACAAAATGCTACTTGAGACAGTGATCTGGGTTTTTCTTTTTTACTTCTAGGACCTCTAATACTTAGATCTAAGCAAGTGAAGACATGCCCATATGAAAGGTAACCAGGAAATCCTCTAATTGAAGCCCAGCTCCAAATGATACTTCAGTAAGACTGACACTCTTTGAATCCTCATGTCATTGTCAGTGCTAAGGCCATGGTTGAAATTCTGAAAGATGAGGCCCAGAAAATCCCTGAAACAAATGGGACCATTAGCAAGAAAGCAGAAAAGAGGTAACTGAGGTCTGAGCTGTACTGAGTCTCCTGGGTCTGAAGAAATGGCTGCCCTAATAGAATGATGAATGAATTAATTGAAACCAGCCACTATAATTATTTTGAAAACAGTCATTTAAAATACTTATTGAGTGTTTTAATCAGCTTTTTTTGTTGTTGTTGTTATTGTGACCCAAGGACCTGAGGAAAAGTTCATTTTGAGGGCTCATGGTTTCAGAGGTCTTAGTTCATAGAAGGCCAGCTCTGTTGCTTTGGGCTCAAGGTGAGGCTGAACATCATGGCAGAAGGCATATCTCCAGGAAGAAGACAGAAACTCCACACCAGATACAAAATATATACCCCAAAGGCACACCCCCAATGACCCACCTTCTCCAGCCATACTCTACCAGCCTATAGTTACCAGTTAATCCCTATTAGAGGATCTACTCACTGATTGGATCAAGTCTCTCATAACCCAATCACTTCACCTCAGCCTTCCTGGATTGTCTCATGTGAGCTTTTGGAAGACACCTCACATTCAAACCATAATACTGAGCATCAGTTTTTTTTGCAGGACTTTGTACAGGGATTACAACTATGGGTACTGAAGTCTCTGCCTTTAGAGAGCTCAAAATCTAGTTGGTTGTAATTTTCTGTGACATCAAAATAGTTAATGGGAATATGTTTTTCATGTGTAACTTAAAATTTGTGCTTAACTCTGATTGACTTTGGAGGGCTCTGGTAACAGGGTACTTTAGGGTTGCTGGCGAGGGAGCCTGTGTCCATGAGGGGAAGGCTGGACAGGGACCTCTGAATGACTGAACACTCTAGGCATAGAAGCCTCCTTCAGGGTAACTTTTTTTCTCCATTGAAAGGCAGATAGGTGTGTCCAGGTGACAAGTTCCCTGGCTGTAGTTGCAGACTCCAACCCTCTGCTTGAGTCCAATACAGACCAGGACTACAGGGAGTGCCTGCTTGTGAATGGTGCCTATCTGTTTATCTGTGCTCCTGGGGAGGAGTGGCACCAAAGCAAACGGAAGGACTGAAAACTGGGGGCAGGGAAAGAGGTGCAGGCCTTGAGGAAGAAGGAATAAGGAAAGGGTAGGGATCTAGTATAAAGGGCTGGGGCCTGACTTCATGGAAGGGGACCAGAGACTAACCATATTGCATGCTGTACAACCTTGATGAGACCTCCAATTTATTTTCCATTCTCACTCTTTCTGAGGAAGTACGAGCCATCATCTCACTAATTTTTATGCAATTTTATGCTTGAATTTATAAAGGAGAGGAGATAGCTGCCTGTGGTGAAGTCAGCAGAACTTGCTAGGAGTGGAAGGAGGAGACTAAGAGTAGTGAAACCCAGACAATGGGCAACTGTGCCAGTCCACCTTGGAAGTGTCCTTCCAGATCTCCGTTTCTTTGATGGAATTAATTTCCTTGCCTATTCCAGATTGCCTTCAGTTTCCAGAAGGCAAGGCTGATATCTCTACTTGTGCTCCAAAGGAGTACAAGTAGGAGAAATTAGTTTCTCTCCTATCCATTCAGTGCTGGTCCTTGCAGGACTTTATTACCACTCACTTAGGCAGGGGAAAGAGATCAGAGATGGAGGTGAGGTTTGAGCTGAGACCTAGAATTCTATCTACAGGAGGTGGAGAGAGCCTTTCTAAAAGTGCTTAGGTTGCAGGCCCACCAAGAACGTGTATTAGGGTTTAAGTATTCAAGAGACTGAGAGACAGAATAAAAAAGAGGGGACCTTGCAAAAATGTGGTGGATAAGTTTCAGTGTGAGATGCCATGGATGGGTATATAGTAGCATGTATATGTATGTTCTGTGTGAGATGCAAATATACATATATATAAATATTAGAACATAGTCATATATTACAAAAGCAACTACTACTAATTATTATTACTAACAGCAGAACATTTGGATGGTTGGCTGCAGAACAAGTCAGAAAAATCATCTTATGGGTTTTGATGTCAATGTTATGTCAGATTAAAACAAAAAAAGTAGGTTTACAATTCATTGCATTAATGTCTAATTGGATTTATTTAAATATGTTTCAATAAGTTAATTTTTCTTCCAGTGCTACAGTCTCCATCATTTATGAACATCAAATTACACAAAGTATTAATTTTATTTTCATTTTCCTCTATTTCTGAGTATTTTTCCCTAAATTTTGGTCCCTGATATTATGGGTTTACCACCACCTTATTGTTTTTTTCCAAGAGCCTTACCTTTTTGTTTTTCAAAGATTTGTTTAGTTCATTATTCTATTCGAATAATCTATTAATTGGTTATTATTTTAACTAGTTTGTTCTAATTTTATCTTTATTATTTTCTCTTGATTTATTTTATTTATATTCATTGTTTTATTTTTCTTGCTACTTGAATGCTTCTTAGTTCATTTATGGGGGAGTGTAAGATTTTCTCTAAATATGTCAAGATGCCTCCCATAAATCATAACGGTGCTTTTATTGTCATTAGTCATTAAATCATAAGAACAATTTTGAATTTATTTTTCTCCAAATCTCATTTAATTGAATTTCAAAATATATATCTTTTAGGTTTGTTATAATGACCACAATGCAATAAGCATTTTAAAAATGTCATTATAATTTGTACTTTGAGAAAATATTATGTGGCCAGCAATATAATTGCGTTATATAACTATGTAGGAGGTCCAGAAAAGAAGACATATTTTTCTACGGTGGAAAAGATTAAATTATATAGTTGCCTCATCATACTATAATTTGTGATTATATTGACTCATTGCCACAGATGTGGATAGCAGAAGACTGAGGCAGGAATCAACCAACCAAAATGCTGACCAAAAATTAGGTTAAAAGATTTCAGGAGGGCAGGGCACAGCAGTTATGGCACTTGCCTGGCATGCGCAAGTATGTGAGTTCAAACCCCAGCACCATGTACACAATGAAGTCTCAGAGCAATGAAAGCCACATAAAAAACTAAATAAAATTGATTGTCTCTCTCTCTCTCTCTCTCTCTCACTGTCCCTCTCTCTTAAAAAAAAAAAGATTCCAGGAATCTCTTCTCAATAGGAAAAGGACATATTAAAGAATATTCAGTAGTTCATTGATGATGTGGGCAGCAACATCATCAAACTACCCTGCAGGTCCACTCCAGTTAGGTTATCACTCCTGCCTAAACTGAGTATAATCAGCTCTTACTCCCAAACCTGGTACTGGAAGCTGACTCTGGAACGTCTACCTCTATTATCTTTGAAAGATGGATTCTTCTATCAGTCCTCTTCCCCGGAAAGATTCAGTGTTCCATGTACCCTTTTATGTTCCTCTGTCTGAATTGGCTTCCTAAGTCTTTCCAAGGCAGTGTGCTTAAACAGACCTCTTCAGGTAAGAATGAATCAGAATCCACAGCAATTAGAAACAATGATATTGCAGCCTTCGAAGGTAAATGGATGGCTATGGAAGAGATCATGATGAGTAAAATCAGCTTAACCCAGAGATCTAAGGGTCGATTGTCTCCACTCATCTGTGGAGGTGGGGACTAGACCCTGGACAATGAGAAAGTTGGTCTAGTAGCATGAGTTAAATCCAGATAAGATGTAATG
>PVKS010021466.1:0-35160 GCA_004027875.1 Aplodontia rufa | reverse complement strand
TAATGAAAACAGAAACACAAAGATTACTAAAGGGAAATCTGAGTTCAGCCTGCTTAAAGTCCCTACCTGACATGAAGAGAAATATTTTTTGAAAAGAATTACAGACTGTGGGCTCTACTAATGCTTCTGGATATTTATTACTCAATAAACTCCTTGCTCTTGCCATAAGTTATGTTAAGGAGTGATTGGCGTGCAGTAGAGTTACAGATATAAGATTGAAACTGCACAGTGAAAACAAGGCATGGGACCTTGTAGCTCCTAGGTAACTCGGTGATTTTGATTCCTGTCATGGCTCCAGGCATCTAGACAGATGTCTCCTGCAGTTTTGCATGCTTCTCACCCCCAGGATTCTGAGTGGCAGTGTAGAGGGGGGACATGAATGTGGATCAGGAAGAGGGTATTGCCAGATAATGAATATCCTGGTTTCTTCCCGCAGGTGCCTTCTTCATCCCTTACCTCATCTTCCTCTTTACCTGTGGCATTCCTGTCTTCCTCTTGGAGACAGCACTGGGCCAGTATACTAGCCAGGGAGGGATCACAGCCTGGAGGAAGCTCTGCCCCATCTTCGAGGGTGAGTAACTCTGTGCCTTATTCCTGGGTACCTCCTCCAGTGGTTGTAAACCTTATTTGGAATGGCTGAGTAAAGAGCCGCAGTTCTGGGGTCAAGACTCTGAGTCTACATGTTAAATCTTTGGTTTGTGGACTGAATACTGAGCTAGTCACCTGGTCCTTCAGAGCATGAGGGAGAAATAAGGATACAGTGGGGCAAAGGCTTTCGGTTAAATGAGTACAAAGTTCTTTTTGCTATGTATATTTTATTTTTAAATTTTTATTTATTTTTTATTTTTTTTGCTATGTATATTTTATTTTTATTTATTTTTATTTTTTTGCTATGTATATTTTAAATATATGACAATGATTATATTTTAAATGTATAACCATGATTTAGTATCTTTAAAGATATTTAATAAATTAAAACATTTTAAAAAGCATTTTAAATGACAAGTATTTCATTAATAGTTGTATCATCTTGACATAACAACCTTATGACTATTATTTAGGGTGTTTTACTATTTATCTCTCAGTATAGGATTTTCTTTAAGTTTTTATTTTGAAATAATTAAAGATTCACAGGAAGTTAAAAAACTAGTACAGAGAGGTCTGTGTATCTTCGTCCGTTTTTCCCCAGCAGTAACAGTATAATAGCCAAACCTGGAAATCGGCATTGGTCTCATCCACAGACCTTATTCAGAGTCCAGCCGTTTTCCACACCCCCCCCTTTTTTTTCTATGTCTCTGTAATTCTGTGTAATTTTATCACATGTGTAGGTTTATGTAACCACCATCAGGACACCCACTGTTCTATCACACCACAGTGGTCTCTATGGTACCCCTTCATAGTCACACTTACCCCGCACCTCCCCATCCCTAACTTCTGGCTATCCCTAGTCCGTTCTCTGGCTCTGTAATTTTGTATGAACAGACTCATGCAGTCACCTTTTGTGACTGGCTTTTTCAGCTAGCATGATGCCCTTCACATCTGGATCCTCCAGTTTGTTTTGTGCATCAGTATTATGTTCCTTTTCATTGCTGAATGGTATTCCTTGGTATGGATGTACCGTAGTTTGTTTGACCACTAACTACTTCAATTTTTCTTTCTCTTTCTATAGAGTTTATAATTTATTAATGTGGAATGAGCACAATATATGTTGTCTTTGATTCATTTTATTTTCCATTTTTTTATACAATAATCACCTAATGGTTTATAAAATTCCATCAAGTAGATATATCATAATTAGCAGTTCTCTGGGGCTTTTTTGTTTATTTTCAATCACTCATAAAATTTATATTCTACTGTCATATATATTTGTTTAGGTAGCTTCCCCCTTTGGAATTATTTGTTTGGGAGAAATTCCCAGGATCAGGATTGTGGGGTCAAATGGGTCACGTTGATGTCTCTTGATATGGTTTATTAAATTGTCCTATGGAAGTGTTAACTGATTGACAGCACCCCTAGATGTGTGTAGGCATCTTTCTCCATATCTTGAACAACTCTGGTTTCTATCAGTAGTTCCCAAACTTGTTTACACACCGGGATCACCTAGCACCTTCAACATATCCTGCGGTCTGCTCCCCATTCCTAGAGGTTGCAATTTAAATAGTCTGAGGTCTAGCATGGGCATTGGAATTTTGTAAATATTCCAAGATCATTCTAATATGCACACAAGTATGGAAATTACCGAATTAACACCATTTGTAAAAACTTGTAGTAAGGATATAACTGTAGAATGGTACCTCATTACTGCTTAATTTTACACACCTGTAATTATTAAAAAGAATGAACATATTTTAAACGTGTTCATTCACTTTTTGTATTTTCTCCTTATGTGAATTGTACGTACCTGCTCTTGTGTTTTTATATTTCAGAAACGTACCTGATTACTTCTGGGGGACATTAACTATCGGTATCATGAAGTTAGTCTTATACATTTTTAAAATAACTGATTTCATGAACTTTCAGAATCTGATGCAAGATGAAATTGACAAGATACGGTGGCACACTCTTGTAATCCCTATGACTCAGGAGGTTGAGGCAGGAGGATCACAAGTTTGAGGCTAGCTGAGCAACTTAGTGAGAGCCTGTCTCGAAATAAAATTAAGAAGGGCTGGGGATGTAACTTAGTGGTAGAGCACTTGTATGGCATGCTCAATGTCCTGGGTTCAATCCTTAATACAGAAAAAAATGATGACAGGTGAAATAGAAGTGCATAGGAAGCAGGCTGAGTGTAGCAGAAGACAGAAGAAAGTCCTGGTCTGCCCTGCCAGGCTGATTGGAGCCCAGAAGTTCCATTCTTGGTGCCAGAGTGGGAGAGTAGGAGTCTCTACTCCAACACTTTGCTTCAGGGGACTGAAGTGCAATCCTTTTCCTAAACATGGTGGGTGGTATGTGAAGAATCTGGGTATGTCCCCAGCCTAATTCTCCAACCCCTACCCCCAGGCATCGGCTATGCCTCCCAGATGATCGTCATCCTTCTTAATATCTACTATATCATTGTCCTGGCCTGGGCCCTCTTCTACCTCTTCAGCAGCTTCACCACTGACCTCCCCTGGGGAAGCTGCCACCATGAGTGGAATACAGGTAAGATCACCGAGAGTCCCCTTCTTCCTCCTGCTCTGCCACATCACCCAGGAGAGGGATTATTCCCAGGAAATCTAACCCTTGATCTTAGTTCAGGGCTCACAGAAATCAGCCAAGTAGATCATGGAAAACTCACATCTAGAATAAATGCAAGGGCCAGATACGGTGGGGCATACTTGTAATCCCAGCAGCTCCAGAGTCTGAGGCAGGAGGATTGTGAGTTAAAAGCCAGCCTCAGGAACTTAGTGAGGCCCTAAGCAAGGTAGTGAGACACTGTCTCAAAATAAAAAATAAAAACAAAAAGGCTGGTAATATGGTTCAATGGTTAAGTGCCCCTGGCTTTAATCCCTGGTACAACAACAACAACAACAACAACAACAAAAAAGAATAAGTGCAAGGAGCTGAGGATGTAGCTTGGTGGTAGAACACTGCCAAAAAAGAAAAAAGAAAAAATTAAAAAAATGAGAATTCACCAATGTCACAAGCAAAATGTCACAGACTTTTAAAATATATGCATGTTTTCAATTAATGTGTTATGCAAATAGAATTGACTTCTTTTTGAATATAGTTTAGACATTTATTTGTTTCAATTTGAAATATAGCCAGTTTGATATATGTATCTATTATTTTTCATTTACTTGTTTTTCATGTCTTCTTTCTGATACTACTTAGGTCTTTCAATCTTATAATTTATCTGGGATTAACTAAGGAATGAGCTGTTTTGTACGTCATCAATAAAATTTATAATAGCAGTTAACTTCCGTGATTCTGATACTGTCTGAGCCATGCATGGCAATAACATCACTGGATCTAGTGTATTGAAAGTAACAGCAACAACAAAAGTCTAGGGTAGGGATGTCCAAAAGAATTGTCAGAGAGGAAGAAGATGTCCAATATGGTAGCACCTGAAACGTGGCTAGTGCATCTGAGGAGCACAGTGCAATTTTTGAATTATTACTTAATTTAAATAACCATGTAGACTAGTGGCTTCCTTTTTGGATAGCAGAGATGAGGAGGAGCATGTTGACCACTGTTTGTGTGGATTCTCATCATGGACCTTGCTTTGATTGTCCGAATATGTTTCATGGCTCTTCCATGAACCTATCCTTTTGAAGTGGGAACGACGATTGTGTTAGTGAGCTTTTCATTACTGTGACAAAATACCTGAGAAAAATAACTTACAGCTTAAAACTTTATACGCATGGTTCCAGAGCTTTCAGCCCATGGTTAACTGGCTCCCTTGCTTCCGGCTGAGGTGAGGTAAAACTTCGTGGCACAAAGGTGGAGGAAAGATGTCCAGCTAATGGCAGCTGGAAAGCATAGAAGGAGCCAGGGACAACCAATTTGTCAGATAGTGAATGTTTCATTGATCCCAGCAGAGTACTTCTTGAAAAAAAAAAATTTGGTGAAGTTTTGGTGGCCCAGAGGTTTTGATTCAGGACATTAGTAGTCTATCCACCTTTGGGATCTCTGAGACAATTCTGAGGCAAAATGAAGACCTGAGTCTTTTGTTCTCAGATTTTTTTTGTCCCCTCTCCTAGTGGGTTTGGTTTTACCCAGAGCCTAGAGTCATGAATGGCACAGGCTGTCCTGTCATTAAGATGCGGTGACGCTTTTCTTCAAGGAGAGTGATGTGGCTTAGTGGAGACAGAACATTCATTCTTTCAACAGGTAGTTTTTGAGCTCCTACCAGGCTTTGTTCTAAGGACTGGGGATATGGTAATGCATTTCCTGGAGTTGTCGTTCTAGTGGGAGAAGACAGACAATCAACAAAATAAATGAGCGATAAATGTCATGATGGGGAAGTATAGGTATTATGTTAGAAGACATGCCGTGGACAAAAATAAGATGGAGTGGGGTTGGGAGCTCAGGGGTAGGAAATTTTAAATAGGGCAATCAGGAAAGACCTTACCGAGATGGCACTTGAATAATGATTTGAAGGAGAAGAGTAAATAAGCAATTAAGAGGGGATAAACATTCTAGTTAGTGGGACAGAGAATGCACAGGCACTGAGGTACACTGTGCCCCGGGAATAGCCAGGGGCCTGTGTGACCGGAGCAGGCACAGTAGGGTGGTGGGGGTAGGAGATGAGGTCAGGGTGTTGAGGGATAGATGGAATAGGGGCTTGAAGGCAGCAGAAGGTTTTTTTTCCCTCCCCTCTAAGTGGGATGGGATACCCATTACAGAGTTTGAGATGGGTGTGACATAAAGTGACATGGCTCTATGGAGATTTGACAAAGGAAGCAAAGGTAGAAACTGGACACCAGTTAGGAGCTGTGAAATGATGGTCATCTGCACCAGGTTGTAGTGGGGGTGACAAGAAGGGTCCGAGTCTAGGTATTTTAAAGGTACAACTTAGAGAGTTTGCTGACCTGGATTCCATCCCACACTTGATCATTTATGAACTCTGACAGTTCATTTCTAAGAAGATTCATTTTCTTCATATCTACAGTGGGGAAAGCAGTATCTGTCTTAATATTTCCCAGGATTATTATGCTGATGAAATATTCAAAAGAATGTCAGCTCTCAATGTGAAACTCCAAAGTAATATACAAATAATAAAGACCCACCATTTATCAAGCACTTTAGATTCATTTAATCCCCCTGTCAATCTTGCAAGGTGGATATTAAAGTCCACATTTTAGAGATCAGGGAAGTGACAGAGTGTAGAGTTGTCACTTACACAGGGCCACACAGCAGATATCCAGAGGGTCAGGATTCAAGCCAGAATTTTCTGACCTTGTCCCAGTACCTGAGCTCTTGGCCTCTGTGCTACATTACTTTCCTAGAAGGTCTTCTTACTATTCCCCAAAGGCTGTGACTTTACACAGGATGGTTTCCTGGAAATTGTGTGTATTTTGAAGCAGCCAGCACACACAGCATCTTTCTTAATGAGGACATGCACTGAAACATTTATAAGCCCGTAGTCAGTGTGTGTGGGAGAGGTGAGCGGGGGTTCATTGAGGGTGAGGATGTTTTGAACAACCTCAGGCTAGTTCTTTCCAGATACCTTACTTTCATTCTCCTAACGTTCCATCCTGTTCTCTCTAGTTGTGCCAAATGTTGGCTGATGACCTTTCTCTTTCTTCCTTCCCTGGGACCCACGGGTAGAGAACTGTGTGGAGTTCCAGAAGACCAATGACTCCCTGAATGTGACTGCTGAGAATGCTACCTCCCCTGTCATCGAGTTCTGGGAGTAAGTGAGGCCCTTTCCTTATGTGAATGTGGGCGGTGCGTTCCACAGAAAGGCAGAAGGTGATGTTTCTCCATGGACAACAAGAGAAGAATTTCTTCTTTCCTGGCTCTGTCACCTAGGTGGCTTTCTTCTGTGGTGTCTGTATTTGTGGTTACCTCAGAGCTGGTTTGATAGATGAGAATTCTGCAATTCTTCTCAGGCTGTGCTGACCTTTCCTCGTGTTAGAGAGGGCCCACATTTTAGAGATCAAGGAAGTGACAGAGCGAAGAGTTGTCACTTACACAGAGCCACACAGCAGATATCCAGAGGGTCAAGATCCAAGCCAGAGCTTTCTGACCTTGTCCTAGTATCTGAGTTCTTGGCCTCTCTGCTACATTTCTTTCCTAGAAGGCCTTCTTACTATTTCCCAAAGGCTGTGACTTTACACAGGATGATTTCATTCTCCTAGCCACCTCCTCTCTTTGGCTGCATGCGTGTTGCTCTTATCCAGCCCATTTCCTCAAATGTTGCCATTTAGCTAGGGCATGATCCCTGATATCAAAACAGCCTAAAAATTGGTCGAGAGAGTATATGCCTGCACCTCTTTCCTCGTGCTAAGTTAGCACAGTTTGTATTTGCCACCCTTCATATTTAGCTCCATCTCCAGACCTTTTTGAGAGCCTCATGATTCCAATAAAAAGAGCTGATCTACCTATAGCCAAGAGCCTGGAGGTATGGTTCTGCAAGACCCATTGGCTCAGTAACAAAATAATCCCTATATAAATATCCTTTTGCAAGCTTTTAGGAAGAACTGTCTCCTGGGAATTGTTAGGTTGATTTCAGGTGGCTGGGGTCAGGGCATCAGGCAGCCTGCACACCAAAGGAACAATCAGATGCTGGCAGACAAGCGCCAATGGCGTCACCCAATCACTTGATTGATGGATCCATCAGCCAATCTCGGAAAGGCCATCCCCATCAACTTCCTTCCTCTACTCTGGACTATGAAGCCCCTGCCCAGCAGGGGCCTAGAGCCATTTTCACTGCTAGCCATTTTCTCTTGCCCGGTGGTCACTACCCCTGCCTGTTCTCACTATGGCAGTGAGAATATAGGTGAATTTGGCCTGAGAGTCGCAAATCCCAATACACAACACCTGTGCCTGAATTACACCCATGTTTCTGATTTTTACAGGAATGACCTCTGTTACTCTACCTCTGGGAGCTAGGTGTAGTCCTGAATTTAAGTTACTGGATTGGAGAAGAGGGAGAGGAGGAGGGTGAGGGGAAGGGCTCTTTGTTAGTATCTCCATATCTGTAAGACAGTTTTAGATTATAACCACAGATCTACACGTGCATTTCTGGTAAAGTACTTGTGTTTATTGTGCACAAATTTCATACTTTATTTCACAACATCTAAGCTTTATAGATGTCCTGAGGTGACAGCATATTATAAAAAGTAGAGCTAGCAAATTAGCCACCTTGAAAATATATTTTTGTTATAACTGGTAGAAAACATGCATCTTGGACAGGGCATTGTTTTATCTCTGGGCAGTGTGATTCAGGACATGTTCGTTAGGCTGGCAGCAGAGGGGCAGATGGAAGCCCACAGGGAAAGATGGGAGCAAGTGCTCAAGGATTTGCATTTTGATGGGAGCCACTGATATGTGTGCATCTTCCGGCTGTACTATAGGATACTTCAAGTCACTGGGCACATGTGTTCTTGCTAACATTTTAGTAGTATACATCTGATAACGAACCCTCTTAGAAACATGCTGGGTATACTCTCTTGCTTTGTCACATTTAAAATTGAATATTAGGGGAATGTATCATTTTAGTTGTAACTCTACCATTATGTATATCTAGAGGCCTGTTGCCATTTCTGTCTTTAGTGAGATTTTTGTCCCCAAGAAAGTATTGCATTTTTTTTCTAAAACACACACAGACACACACACACACACACACACACACACACATACACACAAAAGCAAAGAAAGAAAAAGAAGGAAAAAAAGAAAAAGACCCCTCAGGCTACAAAACTGAGGCTCAGGGCTGGGGTGTAACTCAGTGTGGAATACTTACCTAGCATGTGCGAAGCCCTGGGCTTCCTTGCTGGCAACCCTCAAAACAAGAAAAAGAAAAAGAAGGAAAGAAAGGAGGGAAGAAAGGAGTGAAGGACTGGCGGGGAAGGGGGGAAGAATGGTAGAGAGAGAAGAGAGAAAGACAGAGACCTGAGCTGACATGTGAAGTGGAACCAGCCTCACCCTTCTCTCCCCAGGAGGCGGGTCCTGAAGATCTCTGATGGCATCCAGCACCTAGGGGCCCTGCGCTGGGAACTGGTCTTGTGTCTCCTGCTCGCCTGGGTCATCTGCTACTTCTGCATCTGGAAGGGGGTCAAGTCCACAGGCAAGGTCTGTGTTAGGCAGCTCGCACACCCATCCTGGGACTTCCTGCCCTATTCTGGGAACTGTCACTCAGAAGTTCCCTCTGTTGTGGTCTAGTCTGGGATGGAGGGAATGACCCAGCAAAGATTTTATGTGGTTCCCTTCATTGATTCTGTGCTTTTCCTGGAATCAGTCCCATGTACTTCTGGGAAATGAAACAGGAGAAATAAAGGCAGAAAGGACATCTCCAGAAGAGTTCCATCTTGGAATTTTCCACGTGTGTGAGCACTTTGCGTACTTACTGAACACAGTTCATGGCTTGTTATTTCATACATCAGTTCTGTGGATAAAGAATTCCATTAGGATTATTCACCTCAAAACGATGCCTGACCAACTCAAGAATTTGGGTATCTCTTTGCCCTTCAGTGGCTGATGGGCTAGAGGGTGTGCTGAGCTCTGCTGGATCCTTGCCCTAGAGGCTTCGACAAGACTTCCTTCCTAATTTGGCAGCTTGATCGTGCTAAGCTCGGAAACTCTTGTGAGGAAGAGATCACATGTTACAGATCTTTTCATACCTGACAACCCTTGACATAATTCCAAACACTCTTATTGGAAGAATGCCCAAATTCATTCAGTCACTTGACAAATATTTACTGAGTATGTGTCAAGGAGGGCAAATGCTTAAGCTGGAGGGAGGAGGTGCAAGGGAGGTAGTGGCCCAAGGCTTCAGGGTGATAGAAATGAGCAGCTGCATGGTTGAGGGAGGGAGCAGGAGAGGAACTTGGATTCTGTCGGGTGGGAGCTCCTGCCTCTGGGCCCTGCTCTGGAGTCTTGGGGCCCCTCCTTCCTAACTCACAAGTTCCTTGTTGCTCATCTGCCCCTGACCAGGTGGTGTACTTTACGGCCACATTCCCTTACCTCATGCTGGTGGTCCTGTTAATTCGAGGGGTGACACTGCCTGGAGCAGCCCAAGGAATTCAGTTTTATCTGTATCCCAATCTCACACGTCTGTGGGATCCCCAGGTAAGAAGCCACAAACAGGGGCTCTGGAGGCCTGTGTTCTGATAGGGAGTCTCTCCCTGCTCCCGGCCCATCCCCAGGCCATCCCTGGTGATGGTGGGGTGCACTTTCCTCCTGCAGACATCTGTTAGTGGCTGTTCGTGGTTGTAAGGTGTCTGACACTGCACCTTCTTGATCCACAGGTTCCAGGGAACCCAGAGGGCCTGAGGCCCCTGCTATATTTCTCAGGGACTGCAAAAATGTCAGTCACCAAATACCTTTACTCAGGACCTGTACCCTTTTCCGCTGTCCATTTTTCTCATGTGTGCATTTTTTGGCATTTCCTCTCCCAGACTTCCTCTCTATTTCTTATCCCTCAGGGTGCCACCTTCCATTGCCTTCTTTCTGCCCATGTGACCCTTTCCTGGGCCCCAGTTCCCCAGGCCCTCCCCATACCAGCTGGGTTGGTGTTAAGTTTCCTGTCAGTTGTTTGGAGTCTCTGGGTTTTTTCCTCCTCTCCCCAACCCTTTCTTTGTTGTCCACACTCCCTCTGCTGACAGCCAGCTTCTTCACAGCCTAGGGTAGGGAGGGTGTATGAAGCAAGGCCTGAAGTAGGAAACCCCTGCCTCTGAAAATTGTCTTATTTTCTCCTCTCTGGCAGTCATTTTCAAAGCTGGCAAAGCCGATGGGAGTGTGGGCAAGCTCCTCCCAGAGCCCCCCAGATTCTGTCGCCCAGCTCAGCACCGCATCTCTGCCTCCACTCCCTTAGCACATGTGTATGATTCAGAGATGCTCCTCTTGGTTGTCCAAGACTCGAAGTCACTGAGAGGGAGCAAGACATAAAGGATGGGCACATGGCTCCAGAGATCCCTCTCAGGTCCCAGGAACTCATTTTCCCCAGAAGCAACGGCTCCCCCTTGGGCAGAATTTGGGGTGATCCAGAAGAAGGTGAACCACTCTAAAGTCTCCCAGCCTCCCCTGGCAGAGCTGAGTGTCTTCCCTCCTGACTTCTTCTGGGACTGCCATGGCTCCCAGAAGCAGCCAGACCAGTCCTGTTCAGAAATTTATTCATAATTGAGTCTCTGCCTGGGGTGTTTCTCAATGGTCTTCAAGTAGGATGTGAATTTATCCTTCTGCTCTTCCATTTTTTTTCTTTTTCTTTCTTTTCTGCCTGTTTTTAGACATTGTGTCACTAAATTGTGGCCTCAAACTCACCATCTTCCTGCCTCACCTTCCCCCAGTCACTGGATTACAGGCATGTACCACCCATGCTGGCTTCTTGCAATTCTTTTTTTTTTTTTTTTAAAGAGAGAGGGACAGTGAGAAAGAGAGAGAGAGAGAAAGAGAGAATCAGTTTTATTTAGTTTTCCAAGTGGCTGTCGTTGCTCCGACACTTCCTTGTGTACGTGGTGCTGGGGTTTGAACCCGCATCCTCACGCATGCCAGGCAGGCACCGTAACCGCTGAGCCACCACTGCAGCCCCAGCTTCTCCCGATTCTTACACATTATAGAAATACAGGTTGCTATTGCCTCGTTTCTATGCAGAGCACCTCAGCTGCCATGAGGCTGGGGAGCCAAACTGTACAGTCAGAGCTGTTGAAGCTAAGAGGACCCCAGACATCATCTAATGCAATCTCCTCACTGCAGATTAAAAGGAACAAAACAAAAACTCCCCAAAAACTGTGGCCCCAGGGAAAGCATCAGTTAAGTAGCAGGCAATGCAAAGGAGTATTTTGTTTCCTGAATCATAAGCCCCTGTGCTTTATATGAAACCAAGGGCTATGTTGGAGAGCAGGCAGCAAGCTAGAGGTTGTGAGGGCAACAGGTTTGTGGGAAGGCTTTGAAGGCCAGGTGAAGAGTCTGGTATGAATCTACCATGCAAGAGGGAGCCACTGTGGCTCTGGAGCAGCACAGCTGTGGACCAATGGCTAAAGTTCAGCTTTCCTTGCAGGTAGGGCTGGGTTGAGAGGAAGGGGAATAGTCAGGGAGATCAGCAGGTAAGCTGAAAGAGAAAAAGGAAAGAGGGGTCCAGTATTTATGGCTTTGTCCTGATCAGCTATTTATAGCTAGCAACTAGTGAGGGCTTGCTCTGTCCCTGGCAGCGTAAAGAGGTTTCCATGCATTATTTCAGCTAATCCTCACAGCAGATCAATGAGATATCTCCATTTTACAGATAAAGAAATTGAGGCCCAGAGAGCTTAAAGGATTTTCCATCTTCACACCTGCAACTGGAACAGGTCTGAATAATGATGAATCCCATAAACTTTATGATCTCCTCTTGAAGGCAGGGTCCCTGTCTGCTCAGCTTTGATTCTCTTACAAGCTCACTCATTCAGCAAGAACGTGTTGAGCATCTATGATGTGCCAGGCCTGTTCTAGGTACAGTGTTTGATGTAGAATAGCTTCCAATCAGCATGAAAGTGGGCCAGGGAGCCTTCGACTCTGAGAGTTAACAGGACCTTACGTTGGTGTCTGGGTTACCGTAGGGAATAAGACTTATTTTCATCTGCACTCTGGATACCATCGTTCCAACCCCAGCCAGCTGAAGGCTGCGCAGGGAGCATATACCTTCCAAGTGCTTTGAGGCTGTGGGGAGGGAGCTATTTCAAAAGCAGCCTGGTCCTGGTCCCATGCTGAAGCCGGCCTTTGTCATCAGTGAGCAGAACAGCACCTGCAGAGTGGGATGCCCTGCCACAGCCCTAATTGAATCTAGTTGGCACTCCCCAGGAAGTGTGATAATTCCAACTGGCATTTGCCTGGCACTTGAAGAAGGTGCAAAATCCCTGTTAGCCAACACAAAGACCAAAGACATCTCTCTCTGCCAAGCACAGAGGCTGGGGGCCCGGAGCCAGGCGGAGATGATGCTGTGTTCCTCTCTGTTTCCACCTTTCCTCTGCCAGGCTTGCTGTGCGTTGGGCAGGTGGCTGCCTTTCTGAGTCTCCAGCGCTCCTCCTTTTCACACCGGGTAATGCCCCTGGGGCTTCCTACAATGTGTGCTTCATTTAGGCGGCAGATTTCTTTCCCTTATCCTGACTTATTCTATTGAACTTTGGTAGATGGATGAGGGCAGGGGGTTGGGAGTAGGAAAACCAAAGAGCCCCGTTGAACCTTTCAAGTTCCTGTGTTAAGTAATTCTAATGAAGGCTTTTTGTAGGGAGGAGGTTGAAACTGTGGATCAGAACTAGTCTATTTTAGCATCGTACAGTGAAATCAACGTCATCTCATTATCACTGAAAGGTGAGTTGCTTTGTCAAGTAGCAGCAACAGTGAACAGCAGTGGAAGCTTGCAGGTGCTATGTTCTCATTTTCCAGGCATTTACCGGGTGTTTGACTGAAGTTTACATCTTCACATTAATCCTGTGAGTCAGAGGCGAGCCTCATTTTACAGGTAGGGACAAGCTTAGAAAACTCAAGTGACTTACCTAGAACCACAAAACTATCATGTCGGGGACCTTGGCTTTCATCCCAAATAGTCTTTTACAGTCTGCTGTCTTTTTTTTTATTTTTGGAACCAGGGATTGAATCCAGGGATGCTTAGCCATTTAGCCACATCTCCAGCCCACCTCCCTTCCCCATCACCCCATTTTTTTTTTTTTTCTGAGACAAGGTCTCACTAAGTTGTTTAAGGCCTCACTGAATTGCTGAGGCTTGTTTTGAACTTGTGATCCCCCTGCCTCAGCCTCCTGAACTGCTGGGATTACAGGCTTGAGTTACCATGTCTGTCTTAATCATGAGATAGATCTTTTCCAACGGTTATGAATGAGAGTTTTTTTTTAAAGATTTTTTTTAAGAGAGAGGGACAATGAGAGGGAGAGACAGAGAGAGAGGAAGAGAATCAATTTTTATTCAGTTTTTCATGTGACCATCATTGCTCCGACACTTTATTGTATATGTGGTGCTGGGGTTCAAACCCATGTACTCACGCATGCCAGGCAAGCACCATAGCTGTCCAGCCACCGCTCCAGCCCCTGAATAAGAGTTTTAAAGGCTATTTCTTTATTGTTCTAGAGGAGGGGAGAGGAAACTAATATCTGTTTATGTGTTTGACATTTTGTATGCATTATTTTGTTATTATACCCATTTTTCGGATGAGAAAAGGAAGGTTCTGAGCAGTTAATTGCCTAAGATCACTCAACCAGTAATTAATGAGAGTTGGGAATTAAGCTGGATCAATCTGAGCATGCTTTCCTATTAACGTACCATTGCCTTTCTAAGTAAATAGATATTAATAATCGTGGGCCTGGACTCACCGTTGAAATATCTTTTCTAGATCTTCTAAAGGTCTCTCTCTTTCTCTCTCCTGTAAAAGACCTCTTTTTATCCACATTCCACCAAGTGTTTTTTTTTTTTTTTTCCTTGCGCTGTCTTCTGCCCCAGCCAGAGACATCAGAGTTTTGTTCTAGAAACCGAGGATCCTGGAATGGGCCAAAGGGAGGTCGCCTGTGGGGGGGAACAAAACAGTTTGCTCTGTGTGTTCTGCAGCTTTCTTCTGAGCCCATTCCCATCCTCCATCTCAGCAGGCTTGTCAGGCCCTGACTGTGTGGAGAATGGTGCCTGCCAAGGTCCCGGGGAGAGGGCTTTTGGTCAAAGGCCCCATCTGACTTTGAGCTCTGAGCATTGCACCCTCCTGCAGGTTTCTCCATTCTCAGTAATTGCTCCTCTCAGCTCATTCTCAGCCTGCCCCCTCCCCTCCCACCACCACTGGGTAAGATAAACAGCCAAGTCACGATTTCCCTTATTATTTCTTCCTAGGCCCAAGTACACCAATCCTCCTCATCATAGGCGAGAGCTCCCTGCCTCCACATGGGCAGCCACAGAGTGTCTCCCAGGGCACTCGAAAGTTTCCTTGGTGGCTCATGCTGTTAGACACAGGAGCAAAAGGCTAGAGGCCTCAGGGCTCTTGGGGCCACATCCTGGCTGACTTCATGATAGGGTAGTACCTGTGAGCCCCAGGAGGTAAGCATCTTACACTTCTGACCCTGGGTAAATCCTTTCTATACAAACAAAGGGCCTCTTGTTGGAAGGTCACTCTTGAAGCAGCCTCCTATCAGAAGCAGGAATTAAAACAGTGGCAAAGGTCATGGAGGTTTCCTGAGTTGACTATGGGGCAGAGTGTTAGGACAGCAGGGGATTTTCAGAGGAGTAACCAGAGTGCCTAAGGAGGCATCCCCTCTAGTGCCATCACCCAGGGTTTCCAAGCACTCCCCCTTCCTGCCCTCAACGTTTCCCTTTCATTCCTGCTCTTTCCTTCTCTGGCTTCTGACACAAGTCCCCCGACCCCCTGTCTTTCCCCCATTCTAATTTTCCTCCACAGTTAAAGCAGTTTCTCTAGTGCTCTTGACCTTCTGTGCTAGTCTAGCTAGCTCTGACTCCTGAGTCCTTCTTTGTGCTGTGGTCCCCCTTGTCCTTTTTCGTGACACCTGTTCCTTGGTGGCAATTCCTGCCTCAGGGAACACCCAGGTGGGATTCCCTGGGTGAGGGACAGAAGATGGGAGACATTCTCACCTTTCTTCCATCTTTCTGTGCTTAATCCCCATTCCTGCAGAAATGGACATATAGCAAGAGGAGTATCCTGGGTGTGTTCCCATGCCAGTTCTCAGGGTTATAGGGCTGTGATCTCATACTTGGCTGCTGTTCATTAGGACCACCAAGAAACTTTGAAAATGATATAGTTTTTGGGTTCTCCTCCAGGCCTTAAGATTCTGACTCAAATGGGGATATGCTGGCTGAGGAATCTGGGATTCGGAGGTAGTTGGCCTGCCTATGGATCCCCCAGACCCTACAATGTGGAGGAACATGGGCAGTTGGGTATGGAGGAGTATAATAAGAGAGAACAAGGGGCAGAAAGCCCAGGTGATGGCAGTGGTTATAGGGCAAGGAGAGATGCAGTAAAATAGACGGGGGAGCATTGGTGTATGTGGAAACTAGAGGCTGCTATTAATAGAAAGAAATGACAAGGCTAGAGGGTTTGGGAGTTCCTGGAGTGGGTTAGGCAGAAGGCACAGATGGGACTGTCCAGTGCCCCCTTCTGTTAGGACACCTGCCTCAGCAATGTCTGTATCCACAGCTTGGTCCTCTGAAGGCACTGGTGCCTGCGGAGGGTCTGCAGCCACAGGACCACACCTCCTGCAGCTCTGCGGAGTTGCTTAGTCCTATTGCCTTGATATTCTTTCTCTTTGGGATGTTATTCTAGCTGTTAGATCTGAATCATAACATGCACAGGCAGGGTCAGCCAGCTGCAATAACAACAGCAACAACCATGCCTAGGCTTAGCTGGAGTGGTATTTTCCATATGCATTTCTGTTCTTCCTCTAGACTTCTTGTGAGTGGAGGATCACTCTCCCTGTTTTTCAGACAGAGGGTTCTGAGACAGGAGGGGTAAAGCTACATGCTGGAGATGGCTCTGATATCAACGACCCACATTCCTAGGGACCCTGCACCTGGATCCCTTCCCTGCAGAAGAATCTGGAAGAGGAGAAAGTGGGGAAAAACCCAGGCTTTGTTCCATGATCAAACCCTGGAGCCCAGACCTGCCTTTGTTCTAGAGCACCACCCTTCCCTCCCATGTCCTCCACCACGGGTCCTGTGGTCTTGTTCTTTGAATGCCTGGTGCCTTGTTCCATCCTGGTAATTCCTAAGGCACTCCATCCAGGGGCCCCTGTGAGGGTGGCAAGGGGGATGCCTGCAATGGCTGAGAGCAGGTTCTCACCATCCCTAGGCAGTGCCTGGCTCATGCCTATGTCCTCCCAAGGAGCAGGCCCAGATGGCCTGATTCTTCTGGAATCCAGCTTTCTGACCTTCTGCCTTTGCAGGTGTGGATGGATGCGGGCACTCAGATCTTCTTCTCCTTTGCCATCTGTTTGGGCTGTCTCACGGCCCTGGGCAGCTACAACAAGTATCACAACAACTGCTACAGGTGATTGGGAGATTGGGACCTGAACCACACACCCGCATCTCTAATGCCCCCCAGCCATGCTAGACCAGGGGTGAGCTGCACCAACTCCTGCATTTGCCCCTTATCTGTACACCCATTTTCCAATACCCCAGGATTATGCAGAGCTTCAGGATAGGCAGAGGGATTGCTTCTGAAAAGGGTGGAATAGTAGTGGGAAACCAAAGGAGGGATCCAGTTCACCCTGGCTAATTTAGAGGTCAGTGAGATCTGGAGTGATAGATAAGCAAGATTGAGAAGCAAGGTCATACTTGGTCTTGCCTTCTTGGTTTGCTCCAGCAAACACTGAATCAGTATCCATTTTTACTTCATTTCCTAGGTGTTCTTCCCATACACTCCTCCCTCACTTTATGTCCCTCTTGCCTACCTGATTCATGCTCAGCGGATTTAAGCCAATTTTAGTTTAGGTGAAATATAGCAGGAAAAAAATCTTGTCATGAATTTCAAAATCAAACCTAGGTGTCTAAGAATTATTTGATTTTTGTTTTTTTTGGGGGGATGATCCATGTCCATGTCAGATGGAATTATATCAGAGTGGTAATGCCCAGAAACGTGGAGGGGAGGCTATATGGCAGTTGGTAATATTCAGATGAGCATTTTATTTCCTTAGAGCATCATTCTTTTAGGACCATGTGTTAGTCAGCTTTTTGTTGTTGTGAAAAACAACTTAGAAGAGGAAGGACTTATTTTGGTTCTTGGTTTCAGTTGGTGGTTTGCAGGCTCCATTGCTTTGGGTCTGAGGGTAGCAGGGCATGGCAGAGGAAAGCTGTGAGCTTATGGCAGGCAGGAAGCAGAGAAAGAGCAGAGTGTGGAAGTGGCAGGAATGACCAGGGACAATAAATAGCCGCCCAGGGCATGCCCCCTGTGACCTATTTCCTCCAACTATGCCCCACCTCCTACGGTTTCCATCACCTCCCAGTAGTCTATCCAGCCATCAATGGATTAATCCATTGATGAGATTAGAGCCCTCATGATGTAATCACTCCCCCCAAACCTCTCCTCTGAACATTGCTGCATCGAGGACCAAGACTTCTCACTGAGTCTGTAGGGGATACCTCATACCTAAATGATAATGGCCCACCTTGATTTACTCTGCAGTTGAGCTAAGCTAGTGGGTGCAGGGGAGGTGAAGCAGAGCACACTCTTTGAATAGTCATCTGAATTCTTCTGGGGGACCTGCCCTTGGCCTCTGTGAAGGAGTCAGGATGAGTGTCTGCCGTGAGGGGCTGCTCTTCCTGGGGGCTCCTGTTGAAGACTGAGACTTTGGAAGCCCTTTTCTGACCTGGTTGTTGCCTCCTTCTCCCACCTGCCCCCACACAGGGACTGCATCGCCCTCTGCTTCCTCAACAGTGGCACCAGCTTTGTGGCCGGGTTTGCCATCTTCTCCATCCTGGGCTTCATGTCTCAGGAGCAGGGGGTGCCCATTTCTGAGGTTGCCGAGTCAGGTGAGTGTTGCTGGGGAGGTCTGGGGACACTGAATTCTGTGAGCCTGGTTTGAACCTTTGGGACCAGGACCCAGAGGTGATGGCTAAAAATTTTCAGACTTTGGAGCATTTTCTATTTTAGACCTTCAAATTAGGAATGTTCAACTGACCAAATCTATGCAAATATCCCCAAATCCCAAGCACTTCTGGTTTCTAGTGTTTCATGTAAAGGATACTCAACCTGCTACGTAAGGCATTTGCCTGAAGCATGTGGGGTTAGCCTGTGAGGCAGGTACCAGTAGTACCCCCAGCATACCAGCATGACTTACACATGCATCAGAATGAAGGAGCAGATGGTCCAAGGTCACAGTGGTACTTTTTATTTTTCAAAGAAAGTTTCCTATGGACAAACCAGACTCTGGCATGTGAAATTTTTTGGCATTTGAGTGAACAGAGAGCAACGCTCATGTATTTGAGAGGATGTGGGTCAGCGATATTCTAGAATTAATGCCATTTTACTCACTGTAGGGTGAGAGGCCCCAGGCCAAATCTGGCTCTAGAGGTGTTTTCTTTGGTACCAGCTGGGTCATGATTGCTCCCATTCTCATCAGGCCCTACCTACCATTTCCTCTTATTTTACACAGGGTTAGCTTCACAAATTTCTGTGATTTGCTGGCTCCTGACCTTCTTCTGTTTGAAACTTCTGGTTTGGGACAGTAGATCTGGTGGCGCATAGGCCTTTTAGAAAAAGTTCTTTATGTCTAGGGTTGCTAGGTTCTGTTCTTGCCAATGAGAATATTGTGGGGTGGTACTCTGGAAATTTAGGGACCAGGTAGAGGTTTGGGTGGATTTCCTGGGCCAGGAAGATGGTGATGGTAACTTTGAAATTTCCTCCAACTCTGTTATTATATGGCCCCATTCCGGGAGGCCCTGGAGCTGGCTCAGGTACTGGACTGTGTTGTTCTGCTTCTGTCGTAGGCCCTGGCTTGGCCTTTATCGCCTACCCCCGGGCTGTGGTGATGCTGCCCTTCTCTCCCCTCTGGGCCTGCTGTTTCTTCTTCATGGTCGTTCTTCTGGGACTAGATAGCCAGGTATCAGGAGGTGGTCACTCAGAGCCTGAGAGATGAGTTGGTATGTGGGAGCTGGGGAAGGGGGCACAGAGGGAATGAAATTGAGTTTATTCTCCAAGAGACTTTAACATAGTTGGGGACCAGTGGCACATGCCTGTGATCCCAGAGGCTGAAGCCAGAAGATTGCAAGTTCATACACACCCTCAGCAACTTAGCAAGGCCCTGAGCAACCTACTGAGACCCTATCTCAAAATAATAAATAAATAAATAAATAAATAAATAAAAGGACTGGGATATGGCTCAGTGGTTAAGCACCCCTGGGTTCAATCTCCAGTACCATTAAAAACTGGGAAAATGTCAGAATTGAACCCAGTGGAGCTCACAGGGTGGGTCTCCACTTAAACATGCAAAGGCAACTGGAGACAGGGTGGCTGGCAGGGTTCACCTTGAGAGTGAGAAGCCAGAGCTGGCTGACAGCTTATTGTGGGAGTGCTCTTTCCCTCCAATTCTTTTGCCCTCTCATCCAGTTTGTGTGTGTAGAAAGCCTGGTGACGGCGCTGGTGGACATGTACCCCCGGATGTTCCGCAAGAAGAATCGGAGGGAGATCCTCATCCTGGCAGTGTCTGTTGTCTCCTTCCTTGTTGGACTGGTCATGCTCACAGAGGTGAGTGTCTGGGAGGCTGGGGGGCAGGGGGGCAGGTGTGGAGGAGGAGCCAAGAGGACCATTTTTACTGTCAGGCTGGGCCTACTGCTGTGGTTCCAGGTCACAGGGCAGGTCTTCTGGGAGTCAGGGCACTAAAACTCCCTCTTCACCACCCCCAGCCCCTGTCACAGAAAGGGTGGCTGAGGGGTAACTTGGCTTCATGGTAAATTAAGAGGTATGGAAAGGATGGTTGGGAAATTGTGGATTGGAAAAGGCTACCTCTCCAGAAAGATGGTATGATTTCCCAGGCTCCTGAACTGAGTTCAGTGAAGGACCTCCAAGGGAGAAGGGAGCCCTGGGATGGGTGGCACTCTGTGTGATGTCTCAGTGGAGAAGGAGGGCGATGGAGCTTGTCAGCCTGACAATACCAGACAACCCATATCCTGATCCTTTCTCAAAAGAGTACACACCCTGTCTTAGGCTTCTAAATCAGCCCTTAAATGTTCTCAGGGGCAACCTGGCTGTGTGACTTCACCTATCTTTCATCTGAAAACAATAATAAAAAAGCAATTATCGTCCATATCTGCCGAGTGCTTCATAGCTTACAAACTGCATTCTCTTTTATTACTGGTCCTATGTGAACCTCACCAATGCTGCTCTATGCCCCAAAGATGTGAGGCTGAATGGTCTGGGGTAAATATACCTGTTTCCTCTGGATAATCTCCTGCCTTCCAGGGCGGCATGTATGTGTTTCAGCTGTTTGACTACTACGCAGCTAGTGGCATGTGCCTCCTGTTCGTGGCCATCTTTGAGTCCCTCTGTGTGGCTTGGGTTTATGGTGAGTGGCTCTCCCCCTCAGTCCCAACTCCAACTCCAGTGCTCTCCTCCACCCCAGGGCCCTTAGGTAAAAGGGAGACATCTATTGCTTACACCACCTTCTCCCATACTCTGCCCTACCGGACCTCAAAAGTCTGAACCCTAAGTGTCTCCCACTGGAAGGGCCTTGCCCACCCACCTGTAACAGCCACATCTAGACTGCTTCAGGTGGGTCCACAGCCTGTCTTATCCCACCCAGTCTTTTAATCTTTTAGCAACCTTAATAATCAGGAAGTGTCACCTGTCCCTAAGCCAGTTTCTACCAGCTGCTGTAGACAGCTACAATATCTTCTGTTTGTTGGCACTTGCCCATTCCAGTCAGTGTGGCCCCTTTCCTGACTCTTCAGATGCTGGAGAATGTCCTTTTTTCCCCTTCTTTCCCTTCTTCTCTTCTTGGTAGGAGCCAGGCGCTTCTATGACAACATTGAAGATATGATTGGGTACAGGCCATGGCCTCTTATCAGATATTGTTGGCTCTTTGTCACACCAGCTGTGTGCATGGTAAGATAGTCCTCAAGGGCTGAAGACAGATGAAGGGAGGGAGAGATGGTGGTGGCTGCCGGGTGGAGGTCTTAGCTCTAGAGTGCACTTCTCCCTCAGAGGTGACAATCACCTTGGATTTCCATTCCTCTCCTGGTGGGGCCTAGTAAACTGCAGTGAGATAAATTCTTTTCCATTTCACAGAGGGGTAAACTGAGGTCCAGACAGACTCAAAGGCACAGGCAGAACTGAAAGCCAAGGGTTGGGCTGCTGAGAATAATGCTGATAATCATGGTAGTCACAGTAGCCACAGTTATAGAACACTTACTTTGTGCCCAGCACTAAGAGCTTTACACAAGAACCCCAACTACCATGATACTCATTTTAGAGATGAAATTGAAGCTAAACAGGTGAAGCAATTTGCTCAAGCCAGCAAGTCCTAGAGAGCTAGAATTCAAACCCAGGCAACGACTCCAGAGTTTGAGCTTTGAACCATGATGGGCTGCTTCCTCTGGCCTCATCTGCTTCTGTCAGCAGTTCCTGGAGTCCCCACTGTGTGCAGGATATAAATGAGGCATGGGGAGAGGGAGGCATGGTCACTACCACAAGGCATTCAACAGCCCAAATTCCAGAGGGGGAGATGATATAAACACTTTAAAGCACCCATCAGGTACACACAATCATGTCCTAAAGGTGCCCAGGGGCCCAGAGGCCCTGGAGTGACAGGATCTGTGCCCTGGAAATACAGACTAGGGGTGTGGATTTTGGGCAGATTATGGGTGGAGATTGGAGACTGGTCCAGATGAGCCTGGAGGCAAATCCTACCAGGCCAGCTGTTGGGAGGGAGGGGTGTGAGGGCTGAAGGCACAGCCTGGGCCCTTGACCTCTTCCTCTTCCTCTCCCACCCCCAGGCCACCTTCCTGTTCTCCTTGATCAAATATACTCCACTGACCTACAACAAGAAGTACACATACCCATGGTGGGGTGATGCTCTGGGATGGCTCCTGGCTCTGTCCTCCATGGTCTGCATTCCTGCTTGGAGCTTCTACAAACTCAGTACCCTCAAGGGCCCTCTCAGAGAGGTAGGGGGGAAAGCAGTCAGGGGTAGGTGACTTGTTGGGGGAGGTTTGCTCCTGGAGGATGGCGGGCTGCCTGCTGGTGTGGGAGCTGGTACACAGAGGGGCCAGCAAGTCTGGTCTGGGTATCAGGGAAGGCCAGAGTGAGTGCTCAGCAGTCTTGGAAAGGAACAGGGTAGCTGCAAGACCAAGGCCATAATTATAGGCATGGCACCTGGAAGCAAGATATGGGGATGCAGGAAGACATTGATGAGAAGGGTGCTGGCAGATAGCCCCTTACTCAACCATGTGACAACCACCTTTGCTGTCCTTGTAGAGAATCCGCCAGCTCGCATGCCCAGCTGAGGACCTGCCCCAACGGAACCAAGGAGGACCCCCCACCCCTGCCGCACACAGGACATCACTTCTCAGACTCACAGAACTGGAATCTCATTGCTAGGGGGAAGGCTTTTGGACGGTGCCTGTGAGCCTGGGTATGGGGCCAGCTGCAGGGACAGAGGGCAGATGCAGCCCCTCTATGCTGCTCTGCTCCCCACTGGGGCGGACAAGACCAAAAGGGGATATTTGGGAATCTGCCTTATGAACTGGGGGGCCTCGCATTCCAACTTCCTTGCTCCAGGGGTGGTCTACACGGATGTGAGATGCCAGTGTCAAGAGCACCCCCTTTGAGGCAGCTTGGGAAGCTGGGTGAGGGCTCTTGGGGGTGAGACATGGCTGGCCTCTGGCCCTCCTACCCTTCATTCCATTAAATCCATCTTCCCACTGACTGCTGGTGGTTCCGTCTGGTTGCTGCCCTCCGCCTTGTGCCTCAGCCACCTCCCCACTTTGAAGCTGTAGCTGTAGATTCCTCCTCTTCCTCACCTTGCCTCCCCTCGGTGAGTTCTTGTGGACCATGTAGCAGGGGTGATGTTGTGGTGGGAGGGTGACAGGGCCAAGTCAAGAGCCTCTCTCATCAGACATTTGGACCAGAGGAGGCTGCCACACATCTCTCTGTGCTTCCCCGAGTTCCTTCCCTCCTCCTTTTCTCTGCAGAATAAGAAAGGAGATGGAGGGAAAGAGCGGGGAGCCCTGATCATTAGTTACGGGAAAGGGAAAGGCTGGCTGCAACTTCGTATTGCCTGCATTCACCGTCTTGTGTCCGTGCCTGCCTCTGCACTTGGTCTGCGCGTGCCTACTCAAGGCCTGGTGCTGGGGATGTGACAGAAGGCCGGCAGGCCTTGCCCTTGTCCACAGGAGGAGGGTGAGGACAGCCTTGACAGAGGAGGGTGCTACCCAGCGCTGCCAGCAGAGGGACCCCACTGCCCCAGGATGGCCTCATTTCTTTTAAGTTTGCAAGAGGATGCTGTCTCCACCAGATGTGGCCACAAGGGGGTGACACTGCCATGACCTCTGCTCCACTGTCAGGGCCTGAGCTGTAGAGATGAGCCCCTAGAGCTAGGCTGGGAAGAGCGTCCAGGTGGAAGGCAAAGCCCGTCAGGGCCGAGGGGCCTGGCCTTGTGTCTGTGGAAGCAGCTGTACACTTGCAGCTGCGTGTCTCCAGACCTGTGAGTTCAGGTGTCTGCCTGTGCCCCACCGCTCATCAGATGGCCTTCTGATGCTATTCCAGATGAGTGCCCCTTGACTCTTGGAGCTGTTATCCAAAGGATTTCTGGCTGGTTTTCTTAGTTTTCCCTTGTGTCTGTTTGTGAGGAAATACACTGAAATCTTATCCAGACTTCAGGTTTTGCTTTCTTGATGTTGAAAGACTTTATAAAAATTAATGACAGCAGTCGTATGTTGGCCTTGGCCACTCCTACCTGCAGTGACTGGTTGGGCATTCCGCAGGTGTGCCAGGCATGGTCACAGTCCTCCAGCAGGAGAAATCAATCTACTGGAGAAGCATGCCAAAACTCGAGATACCACATACCTGGGGTCTCCATCCAACAATATCTCCTGCTCTGCTGGGGAGCCATCCTCATTATGTACCTAGATACAGCCCCTTCAGCAAATTTACTCGCTGTGACAAGAGCACTTGGGGAGATTCACAACTGGTGGCACATGGTTTGAAAATCGCCAGTTGGCCCAAGAATCAGGAGATAGGGTTCTGTTTCTGACTTGCCTCTAACTTGCTGCCTGTCTTTGTGAAAGCTCCTTGGAATTCATGTTCATTTTTCAGATGGAGATAGCACCATGCACCCCACCTACTTGGGTTTGTTGCAGGACTCACACGAGGCCACGAATAATGAGAATTCTTTCAGTCTCCTGGTGCCAGTGTTGTGAGATCACTAAACAGTTGGGGGGCTGTGAAAGGGGGAGCTTCTCTGATCATCCAGGAGCAGGGATGACAGGTGCTGATATGAGAAATGCTACTGGTTTGGGTCAGGGTTGGGAGCACTTGGCTTTGGCTAAGGGAATGGATGAGAAGAGGGAGAGGAGGAAGGAGAGCTGTTTCTATCCTCACTGATTTCCCTGCCCAGATGGGGCAGAGACTGGATCCTACAGTTTCCAGAGGGAGAAAGCACAACAGGAGGAGAAGCTTCCCTTGTCTGAAGGCTATGCCTGATAAAGAAGAAAGGCAGGTGGGGAGAGTCTTGGGCTGGTGATAGCTGGAAGCAAAAGCATGGGTCACTGGAGAGTTACAAACTGAGGCTCCTGGCAGTAGTAAGCACTTATTGGGCACTCAGCTCACCAGGCTGATATACCCAGATATACCTAGGTCTCTGATTCATATACGTGTGTACACAAGTCTCTATCTTTAGATCAACATGCACATGATAAACTCAGAGACATGAGCCAGCTGAGCACAGTCCTTCACAGAGGCTTGCAGTCCTGACTCAGCTCTTACTAGCTGTGGGATTTTGGGGCAAGGTAACCTCTTTGTTCCTTAGTTTTTTTCCTCTGAAAAATGGAAATAATACTATTCACATCATAGGAGTCCAGTAGAGAGTATAGGGACTGCTGCCCTGGGGACACACAAAAAATCCCTCTTATTTACCACACATTGGACTGTCAGTATAACAGAAAGGCCCAGGAAAGCCTAGGAAGAATTCAGACATCCCTGCTGTCCACTAGCTTCACCAGCCCCAGACATTAGGTAGCACTGGGCTCCAAGGAGTCTACACATTTGTTGAGCTAAACATATTTGCTAGGAGACAAGGAAGAGTTGATTTTCAAATAATCATTCATCCTATGGCCCAATGGTCCTGCTTAGCTCAGCAGTATCGTCTAAGATAAACAGCACCTAAGCCACTATGCCTTAGTCTGTTCCTTGATTCTGGGAGAGAAGTGTTTCCCAGGAAAGGAAAGATGGGGATTGTGTTTTTCCCATCAAGTTGCATTCATCTGTCCATCCATCCATCTTTCCATCCACCCATCCAACCCATAAACACCAGGTGCCTACTCTGAGGCAGTACTGTATTAAATGATAGTGGCAGAAACTAAGAATTATGCAGTGAGACCCGTGCCCTTTGGATATCCATGGTCTGGGGAACAGTATGCTGTATATTGCATAGATTTTCAGAACTAAGAGACCCAGGTTCAAATCCCAGTTCCGTCATTGATTAGTGCATGGCCATGGGATAGATCACTTAGCTTCTATTCTCCCTAGCATTCCCTTCTGTAAATGAGGCTAATAATGGCTACTTTTCAAGATTCCTAAGGAGATGACATGAGGTAATGTGTGACGCACCTGACCTGAGTTAATGTCATGAAATTGGTTTCATCCCACGTCCTCAAAATTACCCCTGGGGTTGGATGATGGTGGCGAGAACACTTGACGGGGAACGATCGTCCTTACTGTAGTGAAATCACTATTTACTTGGTCATATTTCCCTCTCAACTCAGGACTCTTTTCAGTATGTAAATAGTTACTCTCAGCTAGATTTTTTTTTTAAGGATTCCTATCTTTTGCAAAGACAGGGTTTCTGGCCTCCAGAATTTTCCAGTTGGTCTGAATACCCAGATGTTGGGGGCTGTGAGGGTTGGGGAAGGCTTAAATAAGGGGTGGCTCAAACTTAAGACGGTGAGACTAAGGCAAGAGGCAGTCAGGTAAGGGCAGGGAGGAACCAGGCAGCCCCTTTTGGGACAATTCGAACTCCACTCCTGGGGAAGAGATAGGAAAGAGAATCAGGCTAGACAAGAGGATGATTTTGGAGCTGCTGGATATTTTGTTGTTGGATAGCTGCCACTAGACTCAAGGACTCTAATGTCCCCTTTGCAATAAGTTGTATGATCAATACATGGTAGACCCAATATTCAGAGACTGGCCAGACACAGAAATACAGGTTGCACTGTGCCAGTTGAGCATGAGGGTAACAAAAGTGTAGAATCTGGCTGGTCCATGTCCCCCTCGGCCAGAGCTAATCTTCAGCCTGCCCTGGTTTCACAGAGGCAAAGGGTCTGAGAACTTGCCCTCTCTCCGGCTTTCTTTTGATGAGGAACCCCATGGGAGAGGCTGAGAGGGGCCTGAGGGACGCTGAGTGGAGGTGCTTGATGGAAAATTACAGGCTGAGATTCTCACTTCACGCCCCTCTGCTGCTGGGAAGTTCTAAGAGACAAAGAGGAAGCAGATGTAGAGGGAAATTTCCCTTTCTCCCCACAACTTCCCCTCCCTCCTCACCACCTCGAGCTGAAGAAACATCTTTGTCTTTGAAGAAGGTACCGTCCCTTCTGAATGAAGGGCCACGGGACAGTCCTTTTCCCAGGGCCTTGCAGGCATGCTCAAGAGAGGTGTCTAGGGCCCTGTTCTGGCACAGGGCACACATATTCAACAAGTGCCCTTCACCACTCTCAGCTGCCAGGCTACTCCAGAGGAATCCTAGCTATGTGCCTCAGTGCTGAGAGATGCTGCTGAGGACCAGACCCTCTACGATCCCAGACCCCGCTTCCAGAGAACTCTAAACAAACATCAGCAAGTCCCCTTAAGCACGTATCATATCCTAGGCAATTCACCGTGTTGTCTCTAAGCATTGCAGCAACCCTGCAAAGTATGTATTATTATCTTTTCCACTGGGGAGACTGAGGCTCAGATCTGGTAGCTGGTAGAGGAGGAGTGGGCAGTCAGTACTGTCTGACTGCCAATCTGTGTCCTCTCTGCATCATGTATCTTGAGATCTGCATGCTGTGGGTGCTTTCTCTAGGAAAATCCCAAGAAGAAGGTAGTGGTTGCAAAGGTCTAGGGCTCTGCCTGGAAGCCACAGAAGGCAGGTACTTGGTGGAAAACTCCAGCGTGTGATTCACCCTCCTCCCGTGACCTCGTCAATGAGGCCAGCTCCCCTCCCGAGTTTTCAGTTTCCAGCCTGGGAGTTGGTGGCTCCCATCCCACTGCTCTGGTAAGAGAGGGCTGAATCTTGCCTGAAATGATACCGGGGTGGGAAGCAAGGGGGAAAGGGGAAGGGGCAAGGAACAAGAGGAGGGGAGATGAGGGCAGGATATGACAATCTAAGCCCCTTCCTCTGCCAAAGGGAACAGCTCAGCCCAGCTCTGGATGGGGCATCTGGGGATGGTGCCACCTGGAGGGCAAAGGCCAGGAGGGAGGGGGCTCCAGCAGGGTGCAGTGGGGGTGGGGGCGGGGACAGAGGGCTTGGGTGGCTGAGGTTGGATGTTGTAATCCTGGTTCATAGACTTTTGGCCTCAATCCCTCCTGTCGCTTGTGGTATTTCTGACCCTTCACTTCCCAATACTGTCTCCCTCTCGTACACACACGGAGAGGGTAGCTTCTGTCTGGGAGTCCCAGGATAACTCGGATGGGATTCTGTGCTAGGAGGAACAGGAGGAGTGAAGGTGGAGGACGGGTCCCTTTCAAGTCCCCGGGGACTGCCTGATGTATGGAGCTGAGCTGACTGCGGGGGACAGAGGTGAGCAGGGAGTGAGAGGCCGGCTTGGTCTCTGGGCTGCAGGGATGAGACACAGAGGCTTATACTCCATAGAACTGTGTCTGGGTGGAAAGGGTGTGCATTCCCGGAGTCAAAGAGAAAGCCTGATATTCAGAATGCTAGGATGATGGCTGCCAGCTGCATGTCCCTCAGCATCCACAGTGCTGGGTTGTTCAGGAATAAGCCTGTGTAGCAGGAGAGTCCATGATGCGAGCTGGCCCTGGGCAGTGGGTGAAGGAGGGGCGGACACCGGAGTATGAAGGAGCTGGGAATTAACAGTCACAGGTGAGGGGCTACTGTCCTCTCCCATTAGGGAAGCCCGTGAGCCAGAAGCCAGGAGGATCCCCAAAGGAGGAAGCGGGCCTGGCTCTGGGGGGGAAGCAGGGTGTGTTTGTGTCTAGGGAGGGGGAATTGGGGTGCTAAGGGAAGGCGTGAGAAGCCACCAATGGAGCCAAGCCACCCATGGGGTGTGAAGGAGCACAGATGGAGTAAGGCTTTGGTGCCATGCACACAGGTATGTGTGTGCAAAGGGACGTGACCGGCAGCAGCGTATGTGGGTGTGGGCTCCTGAAAACAGAATCAGCTTTGTACTTTCTAGCCTCTTAAAGACTACAGCCCAGTGTGCACATTGGTGTCGTTGCTTCTGGAGGGCACTGAAGTATGGCTAGGACCTTCCCTCATCCCCTACCTCCCCATCTCCTGTCCTAGTTTAACAAAGCAGGGAGGCAGCCTGGGGAGGAGATGCCGAGGCTGCAGACATGACAGAGCTGGGGTGGACGATTGGGCAGGAGGCAATCGCTGGAAGTCATCTTTGCTGTGGGCAACACAGTTTTTAAACCATTCCTAACGGGCTAAAGGAGAAAGGCACAGTGGGGTGGGGCATGCTATCCTTTTGACTTTTAAAACAAACCCCTTTGTCTAATGTCTAATTGCTCCCCTGAGTCTAAGTTGAATCCTTCTTGCTGCAGTTTTGGCCTGTTTCCCCTTAACCTACCATGGCTCTGGACCAACTGTTTTCACTTGCTCTTGCTTTCATTCTGCCATTCTGGTTTTTCATTCTTACCCTTAAGTTATGCTTCTCCCAATAACCTTTTTATTTCAAATTAATTGTTATGCCTGTGTCAGTTCATGCTGTCTTCCCTCTCCTCCCCCTTCTTGGCACAACCCAAATCTTTGGCACAGACTGCATTCTGTCCCTGCTCTCCTTCAGCTTTCCCTTCATTCATTCCTTCATTTATGCATTTTTTCCCCCCAGGTAAAATGCATAACAGGCTGGCTTTGAAATAGTGGCCTCTGGTCTGGGAACAGTAAGGCTTATCTACTGACTACCCCCTTGGGGACCATTGTGCTTGGGCTTGCCCTGAGCTGAGCTTGGCAAGCAAGAACAGTGATTTATCACTATGGGTCTTATTTCTATCCTCCCACTCTTTCAATATCCCTGTTGAGCAGGGGTCATTCTGTCTTCTAGGAAGATTTAAAGCTCAGAGAGGAGGTGTGAGTTGCCTAAGGTCACACAGCAAGACCCAGCTCTACCAGTTATTGTCTTGGTAAGTTTATTCAACCATTTGAAACGGTTTTACTGAGCACCTGCTGGGTACTAGGTACTGTTCCCTAATCTCCGAGCTTCACTTCCTCATATATAAATGGAGCTAATAGTAATACCTACTTCAGAGATTTATAAGGAAGAGATTTAATAATGTACTTAAGATTCATATGTTTTTAGCACAGTGCCTGCTCAAATGTTCACTTTTTATTGTTATTGTAATCATAAAAATCTGGACCAGAACTTGGGTTTCCTCTTTGGTGTTTTGCACCTGCATTTTTAAGTCCATTCATTTATTTGTTCACGAGTTTGATAATGATTCAGGGGCCCCGGTTCCAACTCATTAGCAATGGATGTTTTTGGGTTCAGGCATCACTGACCTCTCCCCTGAGTCAAGCTCCCCTGTTACTGCGGCCCGCAGCTGTGGTTCTTAAGTCCCCATGGGTCTGGCCACTTACTCCCACCCTGGAGCTCTCCTTCCTTGGCTTCTTCCCTCCTCCCCTGACTCTGAGGTTTAAAGTCTCATCCTCCATCCTGCACTGAGCTGGCATTAGAAGCCTCTGAATAGTCCCAATACCAGAATCTGACCTGCTTTCCCATTCCTGGGTAACCTGTACCCTCCAAGTCACCTTCAAAAATTTCCATGACCTCAGATGGCTCCTGCCCACGCCTTTCTAACTGACTTGGGCTCGGGCTGTTGCCTGGTTAAAAGGACCAACAAACAGACACAGACTCTTCCTTAATAAAAAGACTCCCTTGTGTTCCTCCCGAGGCTCGGAGGAGCATGGAGCGCTTGGTAGACCTGTGATTTGATTCCCCCAATGTCCCTCGGAGGGGAGCGGTGGTGGGGTGGGGTCCTTGCTCTCAAGGCTGGTGCACTGCCTCCTGGCCCTTGTCTGAGATTAAAGGCAGAGGTGGCGCAGCCTGATTGATTGCATGTGTGGGAGGCAGGAGCAGGCAAATGTGGACTTCAGAAACGACTCTCTGTGGCTTATCTCTTGGCTGTTGATGGATGAGATGAACAGAAAATAAAACTGGCCCGCGCCATTCTCTTGGAAGGCCAGGGAGCTTTGGGCTCTTTAGGAGGGCAGGGAGAGAGGAAGGGCAGTGATCTGCCAGGTTGGGCAGCTCCCGTTGGGCTTCCGTCCCAAGGAGACCACCACCCAAGTGACAATTGCTCTTGTGGCCCCTTCCTGGCACCAAGCCCTGGAACTTTTCTTTTTTAACATTTTTTTTTTTTAAAGAGAAAGGGAATAAATTTTATTTAGTTTTTCATGTGGCTTTCGTTGCTCCAACTCTTCATTGTGCATGTGGTGCTGGGATTTGAACCCGGGTCCTCATGCATGCCAGGCAAATGCCATAACCACTGAGCAACTGCTCCAGGGGCACCCCTGTCCCCTGCCCCACAACTTTTCTTAGAATGGAAATGCAACTGAGAGAAAAGAATTGAGGTTCCTTTGAAGGTCTATACTTGGCCCTTGGGTGTCCTCATCCCCACTCAGCCTGGTTCAGAGGTCCCTCCTTCTCCTCCCCTTCCAATCAGATGCACGGGTCTAGTTGGCCCCATGTTTACCCTGAGTTGATCGATCACTTTGGCATAGGAATGAGCACACAACTGGGTGGGAGAGCACCAGGCAGCCACCTCAGACACACTGCCCTTTGACCTCCGTCACCAACTGGCAGCCTTTGATTCCTTCTGTCCTAGAGCTCAAAGGCTGGGCTAGTGTCACCCACCGAATACTGAGGCCCTGGGCAGATAGGTCAGCCGTGATGGTGACTGGCTATCGAGGTGAAGAGACTTGAAATAAAATGTCACACCTCTGGATCTTAACCCAGTTCTGCTCCTGAATGCTTTGGGCAAGTTGCGTCACTTCATCTGTCAAGGCCTGGCTTTCCAGTCAGCAAAATCTGCGAACGAAGATTTGCTCCCCCTTTGCTCTCCTGACTCTGAGAGCAAAGTGTAACTTTAGGGAGAGAGTTTGGGAAGAAAAGCAATATTCCAACAGCAAAGACTGGGCTGGGGAGAGCAGGACGGTGGAGCGTGTGCGTGGGGATTTTAGTTTCCTCCTTCTCCTCCCACCAGACTTTGCCTCTCCTGATATCTTGCCCCATCCCACGGAGCCCCCCGACCCACAAGCCAACTATGGACAAAAAAGTGGCAGTCCATGAGGATGGGCTTCCTGTGGCCTCCTGGGTGCCTGAGGAGGGAGAGACGTTGGACCAAGAGGGCGAGGACCAGGTGAAGGATCGGGGCCAATGGACCAACAAGATGGAGTTTGTGCTGTCAGTGGCCGGAGAGATCATTGGGCTAGGCAATGTCTGGAGGTTTCCCTATCTCTGCTACAAAAACGGAGGTGGTGAGTTCACGCTGAGGTAGGCGTGGTGGGGAGAGCTGTGTCCTGATGGCTGAGGAACACCAACCTGGGCCCCTCCTTCCTGGGCAGGAAATGGAAGGAGGGCTGTCATGGAGTTGGAGGGCTTGAGTGGAGCTCCAGCTCTGCCTCTGGCCTCAGTGTGCCCCTCTACAAATGGGATGACCCCTGTCATGGCTCTGGTGGCTTTTAAAAGAGGCAACAGTGGGGGTTGGGGATTTAGCTCAGTGGCAGAGCGCTTGCCTAGCACGTGCAAGGCCCCGAGTTCGATCCTCAGCCCTGAAAATAAATAAATAAAAATAAAAAAAAAAGAGGCAATGGTAGGACTAAGGAATCTGAGTCCTCCATTATTCTATACAGATGTCAGTAGTTGATGGAATCTATTCATTCCACTGATATTATTGCAAGTCTGTCACACGCTGGGCTGGGCACTGTTCTACATAACAAAAGAGCCTGCTGTGTGTTATGTGCCAACAAAGGCTGACAAATTACAGACAAGAGAATGTGTCCTGTGTCACGTGGTGGTGACCAGAGTGGCAAAGTGAAGCGGGCATGAGGGACCAGGAATGCTGGACCACCAGGAGAGACAGAGGGGTTTCCAGGGTGCCCAGAAAAGGTTGTGTCAAGAAGGTGACATTTGAGCAAAGACTTAAAGGTGAAGTCATCCGGTTGAATATGGGGTGAAGAATGTTCCCAACAGAGAGAATGGCAAGTGCAAAGATCCTGGGGTGAAATACCAAGGGACCAGTTTGAGGAAGAAAGAGGAGGCAGTGTGGAATAGGATGAGAGAACAATGTCTACTAGCTGTCACTCCCCCGTCCCTTGCCCTCTCCCCACCTTTAGCCCTTGAAAACCATAATCTGCTGTCTCTATGATCCACCTACTTGGGATATTTCATATAAATGGAACCTTTCAATATGTAGTCCTTTGTTACAGCTTCTTGAAATTACCTTTTTCTATTTCTTTTCTTTTCTTTCTTGTGGTACTGGGGATTGAACCCGGGGCATTTAACCACTCAGGTACATGTCCAGTCCTTTTTATTTTTTTTTTTTTTAAAGAGAGAGGGACAGTGAGAAAGACAGAGAAAGAGAGAAACAGCTTTATTTAGTTTTTCACATGGCCTTAGTTGCTCCAACACTTAGTTGTGTACGTGGTGCTGGGGTTTGAACCCGGGTCCTCGTGCTTGCCAGGCAAGCGCTGAAACCATTGAGCTCCAGCCCCTTTTTAGTTTTATTTTGAGACAAGGTCTCATTAAGCTGCCCAGGCTAATCTTGAATTCATGATGCTCCTGTCTCAGTCTCCCAAGTTTGCTGGGATTACAGGCATGCACCACCATACCTGGCACCTTTATTTTTCTTACAGAAATGATAATGTTTATTATAAATAAATATTCTAGGTGGTTAGAAACATGAAACACATTGAGAGATAACTGTGGCTAAGGACTGAATACTGTTTATATGTAATTTGAGAAATTTTTGCTAAGTGTTCACTATGTGTGTTGCTATGTGTTATTATCACAAACTGCTCAAACTAATGACTCCAAAGAAATGGAAATGGAAGTTATTGGGTGGATCCTGGTTATGGTAGCAGACTCACAGTGGCTAGATGTTAGGGAAGGAGGTTAAGGGTGGGAGGGGTAGTGGTGGTTTCTTTCTTTGTCCCAGGACATAGTGTCAAGGACAGATCTAGGTTGCTAGAGGCAGAGCTGAGGGTTATCTAGTCCCAGCCCTCATTTTACAGAGGAGGATTTGCCCCAGAACACAGAGCTAGCGAGATGCTTGTGGCAGGGTGACTGCCCGCTCCCCGCTGCACACCTCTCGCCCTGCTATCTGGAAGGAGCACGAGGGTCAGGAGGCAGGGCCTGAGGCTGTGGTGGCTGAACCCAGGTCATCTCTGGGATCACAGGACCGAAGAAGAAAGACATTATAGCTGTGTCATTTCAGCTCTTTGGCAGTCTAACTACAGTGAGCCCTCTGTATCCATGGTTTTGCCATCTATGGGTTCAACAAATGGTAGATCAAAGATCTTTTTTTAAAAAAAGGTTGCCTTTCGGGGCTGGAGTGGTGGCTTAGCAGTTAGAGCACTTGCCTGGCATGTGCATGAGGAACTGGGTTCAAACCCCAGCACCATATACACAACTAAGTGTCAGAGGAACGAAGGCCAAAGGAATAAATAAATAAAGTTGATTCTCTCTTTCCTCTCTCCTCTCTCTCTCTTTGAAAAAAAAAAAGGTTTGCATCTATACTGAACACGTACAGTCTTTTATTCTTGTCATTATTCCCTGAAGAGTACAGTATATGCCTTTAGGATTTACAGTATAATACAGAATGTTTTAAGGTATTGGGAGCAGGTGTGTAGGGTATACGCAAATACTGCTGTATTGTACACAAGGGACTTGAGTATTGTGGATGTGGACATGGGGGTGTCCGGGAGCCCACTGTGCTTGGGAAAGACACTGCTGTCCCTTTGCCTTCTTTCCTTCACCTTTAACACAAAGGGGCGAAACAAGGCCTGGGGTCCCAATCTGGAGTCACTGAACTTTGGGAATCTAGGAAGGTTCTAAAGAAAGGCCAGGATTAGTTTCTTTAGTTCAGACAACCTAATAGTAGATTTATGTGGGAACATGATGTCACAGACAAACCCAAATATCAGCTTTTTTCTTGCTTTAGGCTGCAGTTGAACTAACTCATGGTAATAGTGTTTTCCTTAGGCTGATCATAAGCCCTGATTGGCAGTTAAATATGGTTTTTAATAATATATGTAGGAGGGGCTGGAGCGGTGGCTCAGCAGTTACAGCACTTGCTTGGCAAGCACGAGGATGCGAGTTCAAACCCTAGCACCACGTACACAACAAAGTCTGAGTGACAAAAACCACATGAAAAAATAAAACTGATTCTCTCTCTCTCTCTCACTGTCCTTCTCTCTTTTTAAAAAATAATATATGTAGGGAAATTCATTTATTCCTGGTTAATAAGTAGTTCTCTAGAGAAACAACTTTCAAAAGAATAGAAAAATAATAATACAATTATTGGTCTAACATGGTTTTTGGTTATGGAAAAGAGGGGAGCCACTGAATTAGGTCATCCTTAAGAAACTATTCATCCCAGGGATGGAGTGGTGGCTCAGCAGTATCATGCATGTCTGGCATGTGTGAGGACCGGGGTTCAAAGCCCAGCTCTAC
>PVKS010021465.1:0-35156 GCA_004027875.1 Aplodontia rufa | reverse complement strand
GGGTATATGAAGAACTCATAGGAGTCTGGTGATTGGGAAGATGGGGGAACCATCCCAGAAGCTGATGTTATTCCTACACTAGATACCCAATTAACACATGAGTTCTTCTGGGGGAAACTGCAATAGATGAAACCCATAGTAGTTTATCTATGCGTTGGCATCACCCATGGTTAACAAAGTTTATACACATTGATTGCTACTGTTTTGACAATGTTTCCCCCTCATGTGTATCCTGTATCACAATATACTTCTAATAAATGTGGAAAAAAAGAGAAAGTGGCAAGAAGTTCTGGGTGCTATCACATAGCGTGTGACTATCGATCACAAAAATGTTCTGTATATAGCAAAACGCTAAAAGAAAGGATTTTGAAAGTTTTCACCATAAATGCTAAATGAGGAGATGAATATGCTTAACTTGATTTAAACATTACATGATGTTCGTTGCATGTAATGAAATATGACATAATGCCCCATTATGATGTACAATATTAATCTTTATATATTAGTGTGTATCTACTAGTAAATAAAAGAAACATAAATAAGGAAGAAAAACCTTTAAAATTCTCTCCAATTTGTTTGTCTAAAGTCATCTTTGTACCATATTTAATTTAAAGACAATGTTGTTAATGGTTCACAAGGGCCAGGACTACGATTAATTTCATTCATCATTTCATTCCAAGCACACACAGCAGCATCTCAGCAAATGAGTGTCCCTCTCCAATACTTCCAAGTTAGTAACCCCAGTGGTAAATGGTCCTTCCCACTTCCAAGTAATGGAAAGGTACAGGCAGATTTATGTCTTACCGCACAGGCCACCTCATAGCAACCCTTTGACTTTTATTTTCTAACTATAATCAAACAGACAGTTACATTTCTAGAATAGAACTAGTTGCTCTATTTTTCAATTTTAATCTCATCATAAATACAATAAATAAATAACTAAGGCAGACTCAAAGTTTTCCAAAGTACTTATAGAGGGCAAGCAAGAAATTTCTGTTGATTTGCTGGGTATGATGGTCTAATTTAGAAATAAATCAGATTAGCTGACAAAGATTTCTGAACCTTGTGACTGTTTTCCCTTCTTTTCTCAGTTAATTTCACATAGCACTTCACATTGTCACATCTTTTTCATTTTGAAAATGCCATTTTGTGTCACAATATTGGCTCTTCTCTGCCTCCATATTTAGTACATGTCTAATGAAGTTATGAGGGAAACTAAGGTGGTCTCCAGTGCCACTTGCTTTTGCAGCTCTAGTTCATTTTTCTCTTATAAAGAGTCATCTTTCTGAGACCTCAACCTTGCCTAACAAGTGTCCCATGCCAGTGAGACAGACTGCTTCACACAAAGAATGTATATACTCAGCTATGAGAAATGATATTGCAGTCTTCAAAGGCAAATGGATGGAAATGGAAGAAATCATGCTGAACAAAGTTAGCCAAACCCAGAGTCAAGGGCCAAATGTTTTCCCTCATTTGTGGAGGCTAGAAGAAAACCCAGACTTGGGTGAAAGGCATAGTGACACATAATCTAGGGGAACCATAGACAGGTCAGTGGAGTAAGGGTGGAAGGGGAAGGGAGAGGCAGGGAGGGCAGAGAGGGAGAGAGGATAGGAAATGATCTAGAGAGACAATCAAAAAATGTAGCATACTCTTTACCCCACTGAGAAGTGAAATAACACTTATGCAATCATTTAATTCTGGAAAATTTACAATCATAAATATATATTATATTATATATAATAGGAGTATAATATAGAAAAATCAAGAGACTAGAGTATGGGCAATGTGGGGGTAACTTTGGTTTAGGATCAAATGCATATCATATTGTTACTTTATAGCACAACAACACAACTCCTTAATAAAAATTTAAAAAATTTTTGGTATGGAACTTTTATTTCTATCTTTGGATACTTAATATAAATTTATATATATGTATATCATTATGCCTCAATTATACAACTTCTTCAACTAAGGAAAATTCTACTGGAAATAAATTTTTAGTTAATTTTATTAACATTCGGGGAAACTTCTAAAACTTTCAATTTGTGATCAGTTTCATTCTCTTGGACAAAAGATATCACCTGAAAATCAAATATATCACAAATGCCTAATGAGGAGGGCAATATCTTCACCTAATTCTTTCTGTCTGAAAGTATCAGCCTTGAAAATGGACTTGCTTTGTTTACTTTCTCCAATGAATCTTCAGTCAAATCCAACCAAAATAGTAAGCCTCTTGAACATTATATCATTTAAAAATCTTTCAGATATCCTTTGTATTCATTTTATTCCTTGTATCACCAAACTTGTGTTTTTGAATATTCCCATCTTACTTATGTCATATCTTTTTGATATTTCCCTTATTTTAGTATCACTCAAATCGTTCTTATGTCCTAGAATGTGGGCAAAATAGATCCCCCCCCCATCTAATGCAATGCTTTAAAAAAAAAAGATACAATTACATTGAAGGACATGAAGAATTAATTCTATTTTACCCTTATCACAATTCTACAGTTAAACATACAATTAGTAGCAAACCAAGAAAGCATTTAAACTAATTAGACATGTACTCTAGGAGATGATCCACAGATTATACCTTTGAGACAGCAATCAGTTTGGTCAGGTCAATTTTTAGAGTCAACTAACTCATGGAGAGAGAGGGAGGTGGGGGGGAAGCTCCATAATTTTGTTTTGCAGAAGATGTAAATGCAGCCTTAGTGGAAAATAAGCTATTCCTCATGCAGAAATAGATTTTTCATACCGTCCAGAATATATTTGCAACCTGGTAACATGTGGTATTCTAATTTTGAAACAGCATTTTTTTCTGAACTATCTGTGTATATTGGGGAGGAGAGAGGAGTAGAACAAAAAGCAAACACATTACAAATGACCACAGATAGGGAAAGCAAACGTTTTGTTTTGAGTGTGTGCATCATTTGTCTACAGTATGATTTATAACATGTTTGGTATAAACACCTCACACACATTGCACTTATTCTGCATTTCTGCCTTGCCAGAAGCCATACTGAAATCTAAGATGGCCTAATAATGTTCAAAAGACCAACAAAAAAATCACAATGAAACACAACAAGAGAATAATTACTATTCAGTGGGGAGAACAACAGAGGGATTTTTCTCCAGCTATAATCAGTTTATAATTATGGCCCTGCAAACAAGGCAACATATAAAGAAACAGCAAGAAACTCCTAGTCAGCTGCAGTGTTATAAATGTGCAGCAGCTTTCGGCTTCTTGTCTCTGCTGCCCTGACAGCTGATGGAGACTGCAGTTCTTAGGAGGTGGCTCTCTTCATCAGGACCAGCATCACTATACAGGTTAATGTTAAGAAGCTCTTTTATTTTTTAAATTGTTAAAACTCCTACATAGCATCACAAATAACACAGATTTAAAATATAACCAAAACTGAGCATCAGGAGAAAGTGCATCCTTATTTGTCAATGACAAATAATAAGCCTGAAGAAATTTGAAAAAAGTTCTCCCTAAAATAGATGGAAATTATCTGATATCATGACTTGTTCAAATTATGACATTGTCATGGAACAGCAAGTGCAAGTTGCCTCTGCTACTTCAGCCGTGTACTTCTTCTACACTGTGAGTGACCTTCTAGACAAGGTTTGCCATGGCTTATGTCATGTAGACTCAGATCGATATCTCCGCAAAAGGAAGAAGATGAAGACTCTCTTTTAATTTTTTTCAAAGACTTGAATCACTAAACTGCTTCCCAACTGGCAGTTTGGAATATGAAATCCAAATATTTTATTTTTAAATTCCAAAACTTCTGCATGAGAACGTACTCTTAAAGAGTACCATTTTAAAAAACAAACAAATATACATACTGCTGGCATGGTAAGAATGTATTAAAACCTCTCACTTATGAGATGTGATACAGTCTACTTTGTAAGATGAAATTTATCTTTACGTAGCTTCATAAACAGATAAAATACTCATTCACACTAACATTTTAAATCATATGTTGGAAATTCAGTTTTACATTAGTAATTACTCATATGTGTTTACTAACTGCTGCTTAAAGCTATTATATTAGAATTTTATTTAAAAGTTTGCTTTTTCCTTAAGGACTAAATCCTAGAGGTGAATCAGCTGCATTCATATGGTTGTGCCAAAGCAGTCAGAGGGTGAAGAGGTATTTGCCAAATCAGAGACCACCCCTGGATCCAGGGCTGCATTAATGGCGGCAGGAACATATGGGAAGAACAGTCCAGAGTCCAAACAGGTGAAGGTGAATGAGAAAGAGCAGCAGTGTGGATACGACAGGAAACCCTGATGGCTCAGTAGGTGAGAACCTGGGGCAAGGAGTAGAATAACTTGCCAGGATACCTGGGGGAGGGGGGTGCCTGACATTTGAGGCTGTGCTAGGTGCAAAAAGTGTCAGATGCCTTTCCTGTGGGGAAGTAATGAGGGAACTTCAGATTCTCATTAACTCTTTGAGACCTCTAGGGTGCCACTGGATAAACAACACTGTTAAAGTTCTATACGGAGTCTGAGCATCTGTTGAAATAAATGCTCATCCTAAATTACCCAGCTTTCTAATGCAGACTGTTACCCCACCTGAACAACGTGCAATAATGACTTCTGCATATCACAGGTGCAGTTCGTGCACTAGATGGACAGAAAGCGAGAGAGAGAGGCCTGTGCAGGTATGGCACATAGCTCTTCAGAATGTCACATGACTACACTCTTACTTATTTTTTTATAAAGGAGGTAGAGATGGCATGCTTAGATAATTGGACATCTTGGCTTGCCGCCACTTTTCTTTGCCTATGTTTATTTTATGACTTGTATTCACGACACAGAGTTACTATTATCTTTTTGCCTTCCACATTATATTCATCCTTGAAATGCAAAGCATCGTCTGCACTGTTTCCCATGAGGCAGCTTTCCCAGAGTGGTTTTTTTGAAGTCCTGGGAAGTTGCCAACTTAAGGTAGTGACTCACATGTTGAGCTCTGTATATATTCAGGCACAGAATACAAGAGGCAGCCTTCTCTTTTCTCCTTGCTTAGGAGTTCTGAAGGACAAACCGGTAATGCATAATGCCAGTGCACAGGACTGTGTTCAAGCCTTCATGTGCACAAGCCTTAAATGATCTTTCAAGATTATAATTTATCACCATCAAGTAGAAAAGAGTCTTCTGGGCACTGATTGTGGGTAAAAGAACCATAGGGATAGTTAACTGAATTCCATGAAAATAAAACACAACTCTAAACAGATAAGCATCAATTTTAATCAGGCTATTAATTACTACCCTGAAATTAACATTTAATTACAGAGAATCAGGCTTCTCTGGAAAGATGGAGAGATGGAAACAGATGCTCGATAGGTCCACCTGTGCATTCTCTGCTCCTCATCAAGGATGGAAGCTTGCTGACGCCGAGTTTGCCTCGGAGATCAGCAGTGTCTGGTATTTGTGAATATTTTTTCAATTAAAAAAGACATGGAATTCAAGTAAAATTGTCCAGAGATATGATTTAAAGACTTGTGGCATATGCAAAATTCTGCTCTTATTCCAGTATCTGGCAGAAAGTACTCTGGAGGGCAAGGAACATAGCCCCAGGATGCCCCTCAGGAACCAAGACGAAGCAGGACAGAAGAAGGTTGCACTTTGTGCTGGTTCTGGGTCAGCATCTGTTTTCTTGATGGGAATTCAAAGAACTTCAAGTGAATGGTTGTTTTCTCTTTTAACCAATATTCATTGCTCCTGGAAACCCAGTCATCAGAGCTATATTTAACCAGTAGTCAGCAATGTGTGGTCCCTGGACCAGCAACAGCAGCAGCACCCTGACAGGGAACTTAAGTAAATTCGAAGGGATCATGCCAGCTCTACTGAATTAGAAACTATTGGCGGAGGTCCAGCAATCTGGATTTTTAGCAAAATGATTCTGATGCACCCTTTAAGTTTGAAGGCCACTGGCTTCAACATAAAAATTCAGTGCAGTTACTCTAAATGACTCTAAGCTTTAATCATTAATTAGTGGGAGCTAAATTGTCTCCCCGACTTCACTACCACAGCCCCTTCCATTCAAGCAGTTTCAACCTGTAACCTGTCTACACTTCTGGAAAACACAGCCAACTTTCCAATTAAACAAACAAAAAGTCCTCTACATAGGTTATCAGGTGTTTTTTTCCATGTCCAAAAGTTTCGGCATTCATGGGAAACCAAACAACCAAATGAGCTGGACTTTCTACAGTCTTTGAAAGACAGTTGTCTGCCATCAGCATGATGGCAGCCCACAGCATAAGTCACTTCTGCACTGCCCCCTCGGCAAGGGAAAAAACAAGCCCCAGGGCTGGAGCCATGGCTCAGCGGTTACGGTGCTTGCTTGACATATGCGAGGACATGGGTTCAAACCCCAGCACCATATACAGAAGAAGTATTGGAGCAACGAAAGCCACATGAAAAGCTAAATAGAATTCATTCTGTCCTTCTCTCTTAAAAAAAGAAAATGAAAAGAAAAAGAAAGAAAATACAAGTGCCTTCCTAATTCCTTTCTCATCTCCCCTACTGAAATACACACTACAGAATTTGCACCTTCTTCATCCCTGAAATGTAATTTAAACTACAGAATACTCTTTCACATTTGTGCTAAATCACCTGTACCTTCCAGAAACAGAAGAAGGTTGGAAGCATGTGCTGAATATGATTGTGACGCTATGTGAAGTTTTTTCATGTCAGGTTTTCTCTCACCTTCTTTTCAAATTTTTGTGTTTTCTTTTTTATTTTTGCTTGACATTAAAATATAAAGTATCCTCTTTTACTACTTCTTTTCTGATCAATACTTTTAAAAAATAAATTAATAGTTTCCTTGGTACCAGTTACCCACCCACTGCATTTTTATGTTATTTTCCCTGGTTTGGTGTGTTCTAATAAGAAACATAACTGTCAGGCTGGAGCAGTGCTCAGCGGTTGCCGAGCTTGCCTGGCATGTGCGAGTTGGTGGGTTCGAACCCCAGCACCATGTACACAATGAAGTGTCTGAGCAACAAAGACCACATGAAAAACTAAATAAAATCGACTCTCTCTTTTTCTCCTCTCTCTCTCACTGTCCCTCTCTCTTTAAAAAAAAGAAAAAGAAAAGAAAAAAGACAGACATAACTGACTCTTATTAAAAGGGTGCAGGGCAGAGGGTTCATACTCCAGGGGCAGTCTCGGCACTTACAAACTCATCTGCACATGCCACTTGAAATCTGAGCAGGAGCTCCTGATCTGGAAGATGGTGTTGATAATTACCTCTCCTCTGCACACACCATAACACTCTCAAAAGCAAGCTTAAAAATGCATGGGAAATTGTTGGGACTGCTATAAAGAGATGCATAAATCTGAGCTGCTAATGTTGGTGAGAGAGTTTACTAGACTCAAAATTGCACAAATAGAACTCGGGACCTGCAAGGGATTACAAGTTTCATTACAGTAGCCATTTAGTCTGTACAGTCACAATGTCACAATTGAGAACAGTTGATCCAATTGATTAACTAGTAAATATTAATAATGAAAAGCAAATGGTATTTGTTCTTCTTTTCTAAAAATTTAGCAGAGATACTTAGAAAATATGGTCTGAATCATTTCCTTTTTGGAGAAAATTGGAACAAAAGGAGTAAAAATACCCCAAAGACCACACGTACTAAAAGAACCACGAAAAGGGACTTAGGGGTCAACGATCACATATGAAAATGTTTACTAACAAAACAGGCTTTGGGACTGATCCACAAAGCCAAATGGATTATGAGAAATAATCATACCCATTAGGAATTACTTCGGATCATTAACAGAAGTATAGATTTCCATCAACTTAAATGACCCTTGAAAATAAAACACAATATTTACCTTCCTGGGTTTTCTTCAAATCTTAGTAAAAATATCAATTTGGAACTCAGAAATCACCAAAACCAAGAAGCTAAAATAAGACAGAATGCCTTTGCTCTCTTTATTACTGAAACCACATAAGAAATGAAAAATAAAAACAAAACAGCCCTCGGCACCAGCAATGTTAATTATCTGCATTCTTTTTCCTGGTATACAATCTTGAAAAAAATTCAGCTTATTAGCCTTGTAGAGTGTGTTCTCATAGACATTCTGCTCAGCATGAGTTTACAATCAATCCCAAATGGTGTCAATTCCCCAGGCTCCATGTCTTCAAAGGTTACTTCCTCCAGTTACTGAAGATTAAAGTCCTTAAAGAGGCAAAGCCCTTAAACAGTCAACGTTGTCACCAGGAAGATACTGCTCTCCGATTGAGAAGCTCTACTCTTTCTATTTGCTACATAAGAAATGATAGCAAATTACAGAACACAATGCACATTGATTTTTAATATTTTCTGAAAAGCATCTTATCAATCCATATCATTTGTTTTAATATATGAAAATAAATGATGCTCATTCTTAGCCAGTGTATTGTGCTGTGCTCTGGGATTTTATTATTCTGAGATCTTTTTAAAAATAATAACATAAAAGCAGCATAAGACTAATTAGAGAAAGAGAAAAAGCAGTGCTTGCTAATTTACCCTAAAGCAGTGTTTGTCAAAGTGTGGTCCACAGACCACCTGAGCCAGAATTAACTGTGATGGTTGTCAAAGTTCTTCAATGCATTCTAGTGAATTAGACAGGAGGGGTACTGAGAGCTGCACTTCACAGACATTGCTGGGGACTCCCACACACAGATCAATTTTTGTGTCAACTTAGCCAGGGGCTCCCAAATCCACTGTGCATCATATTCACCTAGGGAATTTATGAAAACACCAGTGGCCAGTCCACACCCCTAGATCAATGACATCGTGAGCAAGGTTACCAGATAAAACACAGAACATACTGCTGTAACCTACTTACACTAAAAAATTATTTGTCTGAAATGTGAATATAACTGGACAGCCTATATTTTTATTTTTTAAATCTGACAACCCAATATCTGGAGCCCAGGCACAAGGTTTTTAAAAGCTTCCTTCTTGGGGTCAACTGAGCAATTGGGACTGAGAACCACTGATTCTGTGCCCAAGCTCTAAAGAGGTTGAAATATATCACTCCTCAGAAACACTCAGGTAGTGCTGGCAGAGTTGAGATCAGCTCGGAAGCAGGCAATAAAGTGAAGTGCCCACCACACCTTGACAATTTCACACACCTTTATTTGTTGTCCAAAAAAGTCCATAGGAATAAACTGGTCTTAAATTAAGTGTATAATACCTGAGACATCAACATAAGACTTAAGCTTTACTTATGGAATAATGTATATTTAAATTGACACATAATATTTGTATAAATTTACGAGGGACAGTATGATAACTAAATTCATGTATGCATTATGTGATGAGACAATCAAAATCATCAGTATCTCCATCTCCTTATACTCTTGTCACTGCTATGCATGTTTTGGGAACTTTTGTGCACTTTTTTTCATTTTTAAATATATCATAAACTTTCATAGACTGTAATTACCCTACTATTGCACAGTAGGGTAACTAGGACAATATTTGTTTAAAATAAAATATCCTCTCAGAAAACACCAAGAAAGCCAGGTGCAATGGTGCATGACTGTAATCCCAGCAACTTGGGGGACTGAGGAAGGAGAATTAAGAGTTCAAAGCCAGCCTCAGCAACTTAACGAGGCTCTAAGCAACTTAGTAAGACTCAGTCTCAAAATGAAAAATAAAAGGGGTTGGGGCTGTGGCCCAGTGGTTAAGAGACCCTGGGTTCAATCCCAGTATGGGGCAGGGGGAATACTAAACAAAAATAAAACAAGGACCTCCAAAAGTCTGATTCTATAATCAGCTAATTTTATTCAGAATTGGTACATTGACTTCCACATTCACAAATTCCTCTCTGGAAGGGACTATGGGATAGGAGGTGTGAGGGGTGCGCTTGGATGGGATATTGGCCAAAATACATTGGTGTATTGTGTACATGCTTGATTATATAACAGCAAATACCATCATTATGTACAACCTTAATGCACCAATAAAAATGTGGGAAAAAAATCCCTCTCTGGATTTCTGGGATTTCCAGCAGGAGAGGAGTCTTGAATAATACCCATTTATCTCAGTGACATTTACTCTTTGCCTTGGAGCATTCATAAGGAAACAGAAAAATATTTGTGTTTCTTTTGCAGGAAAATTTGGGAACCATTAGATATTACCTAATTGTCAAATGAATAAGGATCCACATGAAATAAACACATGCACAAAAATTATCCACAGGATTGAATAATAAGAGAGAAGATGAAGGTTGTTGTAGCGAGTGAAATTAGAACAATAAGGCTAACAAATAACAACACTAGCATTTCTGGAATGATAGACTTCACCCAATGCAGTCACCCTTTATTTACCTATGGACATAATCTATAGATGTTAATAATTTATAAGAAAATAAAAATCAATATATCCTCAAAGAAATAATTTCTTAAATTTCAGCTTTCAAGTATCCTTAACATGAATAAATTAGGATTTTGAAGTCTGAAATTTAAACAAAGCTGAATTCTAATCACATGACAGATTGGGGGGTACTAAATAAATTTTAAAAAGAATGTACCTTTATCATGTGTCTTTGTAAGAAAGAGCTCAGACAAATTGATGAAGAAAAAATGGCAGAAACCCATTTTCAGCTTTCTTATAATCTATCTCTGTCTACATATTCTTAGTATCATATCAACTCAGAAGAGCATGTCAAACACTTCGGGAAACCATCATATTGCTTCCCAAAACAAGAAAACAAAAGAATTTTAAAGTCATCTTGATATCCAGGTGCTAATTAGCCCATGTCTTCAAGATGTGGCAATTCCCAAGAGGCAGATATAAACGACCTTCACTGAGTTGGGTCCATGATAATGATGATACAATTGGCATGTGTTATGCATTAGATATTAAGGTGTCCCCCAAAAGCTCACGTATGAGACAGTGCAAGAAACTCTAGAGGAGAAATGTTTGGATTATGAGAGCCTTAACCTAACCAGTGGATTAATTCCCTTTTAGGGATTAACTGAGTGGTAACTGTATGCAGGTGGGTGTGGCTGAGGCAGTGGGTCATTGGGGACAAGTCTTTGGGGGTCTATATTCTATGAACTGAGCTGTCTCTTTCTGCTTCCTGGTGGCATGTCCCAAGCTGCTTTCCTCTGCCATATACTTCTGCCATGATGTTCTGCCTCACCTCAGGACCCAAGGAATGGAGCTGGCTATTTGGACTGAGATCTCTGAAACCGAGAGGACCAAATAAACTTTTTCTCCTCTAAAATTGTTCTTGTCAGGTCTTTTGGTCACAGTAGTGAAAAACCTGACTTAAATAACTGACTAACCCTAGCAAGTTATTTCCCAACTGGTTCAAGAAACCTACTGATTAGTGTTTGCACCCAAAATTTCTATTAGTTAAAAATAAACCATATGAAAGAAGCTACCTCACTTGAGGTTACAGTGTGCCCATCGTTCCCTCCAGGTCCAGGAGGTCATTGGCCCTTTAGGTATAGACTCTCCTGTAAAAACACCCTTCAATGAGAAGAGCACTCTCATGATGGAAACCACATTCATTCTTTTTTTTAAGAGAGAGAGGGACAGAGAGAGGGGGAGAATCAATTTTATTTAGTTTTTCATGTGGTTTTGTTCCTCTGACACTTCCTTGTGGTGCTGGGGTTCAAACCCAAGTCCTCATGCCTGCCAGGCAAGCACCATAATCACTGAGCCACAGCTCCAGCCCAGCACATTCATTATTAACAAACAGACATCATCATTCCAAGAAACACCTTTGGAGGATCCACTGAGGTTTACCTCAACTCTAGGCATCATAAAACCCATTCTTACCCTCTTGTCTCACCCTCTTTTCTCTCTTCAGGTCAATTAAATCTCAGTTCCAGAATCCACAAATAAAAATGTAAGACACCCAGTTAACCGTAGCTGTTCTGTTCTTTCCTCTTGAGTGGAAAAACTTAATTGGACATTTAAAATTACAATTCATTGGCTGAAAATAAAAAATAAAAGTTCAACTGCACTCTACACTAAATAAATGCTCATTAAATGTGAAAGTTTCCAACCCCACCCTGTAAGTTCTTATCAGGCTTGCAGTTCATTAATTCTTGAGATATCCACAGTTTATAATTCTCCTAGATTTTCTGTCAGTGTAAAGGTTACAATATAATCACCTAAACCTCTAAATTTTTACAAATACTTCTTCTGTGTTGTGATTAGCATTAGTGAAGACAGCTTAAATTGAATGGCTTAACAGTATCATTTGTAGTTTATCATCAATTATTTCTATTTTTACACATAATCTGGAATTAAGAGTACAATAGCACATATTCTTAATTTTTAAGTTATTTTTAAATATTCAACCATAAATAATATTTCCAACTCTATTTAGATTTTTATAAAAATCACATTTTGGATTCCTCTATGTATCAAGTCATGTTCCATGGTCCATGAATATATTCATCAGGACTACACCAGTGGTGAGCAAATTTATCAATAACTTGCAAGTCACAGAACTGAAAGACTGCTTCAATTTGAAGTCTACTGACAACTCTCTGAAGCTAAAAACCTTTCAGTCTATCAAGCATGGATTTATTCATGATTTTTGCCCCTAAGAGATTTAGGGGGAAAGTGACAAAAAATTGGAAAGTTTAATTAATGGATAAAAACTACTCCCAGAACATGAAACACTATTCCAAAAGTGATAACCAGCACTAAGATAGCACAAAACAACAAAGGCATTCAGAAGTTGATGTCCTCTTTTTCCACTCTCCTGGCTCAAACCTCATACTATCTAAAGGTATAATTTTATGTCCCATTAAAAGTAGGATTAAGGAGACCACAAATATTGGACAAACCTATTAGAGAAATATATCTAACCACCAACAGCATTTGGAAAAGATTCAGGATTATCTCCTTTGGGGATAAATTTATATCCCCAGAAAAGGTACATGAAGAAAATGACTATGAGAATAAGTAAATGACATCATTAAAATCTTCATTAAACAAAGTCTCAGAGTTTTCTCCAGGTTTATATAGAACCATGTTCAGAGTTTCAACTTGTCAAGCATTTTATTGAGATTAATATTTTAGAACATGTTTTCCATTGTGTAGTGTGATACATCACCTTCATATAAGCAAAGAAAGTCACCCAGGCAGATTCAAAGTTTATAACTAAGGATTAAGGAAAAGGGCTTTGGTGCTTACATTTTACCAAGTAGGACAAAGACATCAAGGAAAATCCTGATGGGAAAGTATAGCTCCAGATAAGTTAGTTTGAAAATTTAAAGTGAAGGAAAACTGGGTAAAATATGAACATTTTCCTTTACTTTGGAGGAACAGAAGATATGGTTATACCCACCTTGATATGTTCCCAATGGCTACATGTAGGATTATTGTGAATGATCAGTGCAAGTTAGAGGTAACTACAGGTGGAACAGAGATAATATTTACCATCAACAGGGATGGTAAAGAGAGCTTTGCTTTTGAAATAGGGCCTTGCTGACTCCAGGTTAGCCTTAGCTTCTGCCTAGGAGAATGCCGGTGTAGAAAACAGAAAAGACAAAAGAAGACAATTTACTTCAACAAGAATACTTTTACTTCACTGAATTCCTCATAAGTTTGCTGCCCCTGACATGTTACCAAGGGCAGATGATTGGCATTCTAACAGGAATTTGGAAAGGAGGAATTTCCAGGATCCTGGGTCTGGGGGCAAAGGCTTACATAAGAGGTGACATAAGGATCAAAAAGATCACAGTGATAATTTGGAGCAAAAGTTGGAGGCAATGTTACACCTCAGACAGAGGGCTAATATCCAGAATATGTAAAGAACTAAAGAAACTAAACACCAAAATCACAAACAATCCAATCAATAAATGGGCTACCGATCTTAAAAGAAACTTCTCACCAGAGGAAGTCCAGAAAGCCCATAAATATATAAGAAAATGCTCTACATCATTAGCTATAAGGGAAATGCAAATCAAAACTTCAAAGAGATACCACCTCACTAATGGTAGAGTGGCAAAAATGAAAAATTTGAACAACAACAGATGCTGGAGGGGCTATGGGAAAAGAGGAACACTGTCACACTGCTGGTGGGACTGCAAACTGGTTCAGCCACTCTGGAGAGCAGTGTGGAGAATCCTCAAAAATTAAGGATGGGACCACCTTATGACCCAGCTATCCCACTCCTGGGTATTTTCCCAAAAGAGTTAGAATCAGCATATTATAGCAATGTGGCTTCATAAGTGTTTATAGCAGCTCAATTTACTATAGCTAGATTATGGAACCAACCCAGATGCCCCTCACTCAACAAATAGATATAAAAACTTTGGTACATATATACAATGGAATACTACTCAGCCACTAGAGAAGACGATATTATGGATTTTGAGATCAAATGGATGGAGATGGAAAGAATTATGCTAAGTGAAGTATCCCAATCTCAGAGACTCAAGGGCCAAATGGTTTCTCTCATCTGTGGAAGCTAGAATACATGGGGAAGCAGTGTGTTAGACAGCTATGCTAATAACTTCAAATTGTATGCTTCTCAACGTAACTGGGAGATGACTCCCTAGGATACTTGGAGGCGTAGGGTGGGGGAAAGGGGGGAGGGTATAGGAAGAACAACTAGGAGACTGGAGGGCGGGAATATGGGGGAATCATCTCAGAAGGAGGTCTCTGCCCTCCATAAGATATCCATTTAACTCAGGAGTTCTTCTAGGGGAAACAGCAACATGGGGAACCCAAGCTGGGCATCCATCATATGGCATTAGCCCTGGATAACTAAGTATATATACATTGGTTCTTGAATGTTTGATAATGTTTCCCCCTCAATTGTAACTCTATATCCATCTAACAAAAAAAAAGTTTGGAGGCAAAACCTATGTGAGCAACAGAAACAGACTGAACTACTCAGATATGTCAGGTAGGGAGCTTAGAAGAGTCACTTAGAAAATTGAAAAATAGCAGGAAATACAAGACTAAACTACCATAATATTAGATCTTCTAGACCATTGCAACTTAAACTGTAATCTGTGGACCACAGCATCAACATGAACTGGACCAGACCTCATGAATCAGATTATGCATTTTGACAAGCTCTCCATAAGATTCTTATACACACTCATGTTGGAAATGCACTGCCCCTGGGACTTAAGCTGAAGGTGAGCTCAGAAAGGACATTGTAACAAACATCCCACATGACACAAAAGGATGGACAACACCAAGTAATAGTTTAGGGTCATTAACCTGAAGTAGATGAATAGAATGGATATAATGGGAAAAGGACAAGCTTCAATCATTTGATAGATAGTAACAACAATGTGGACATAACTCTATCGATGAAGCAGGGTCAACCAAACCAACGGTCAACAACCTCTTTGATTCCCAGCTAGACACAAAGGAACATAAGATGAATTAAACATCAAGAATCTCTCCTTGAGGGGGCTGGAGCAGTGGCTCAGTGGTTATGGTTCTTGCCTGGCATGCCCAAGGATGCAAGTTCAAACCCCAGCAACACGTACACAACCAAGTGTTGGAGCAACGAAAGTCATATGAAAAACTGAATAAAATTGATGCTCTCTTTCTCTTTCTCTCTCTCCTTCTCACTGTCTTTCTCTCTTAAAAAAAACACATTAAAAAAAAAGAATCTCTCCTTGAGGATCCTTGAAAGACTATGCATGGAAGCCCCATATGACACAGCTACACTATGCCTTGGCATTTAGCCAGAAGAATTAAAGTCACCATACTATGGCAAAACTGACTTTCCCCTATTTAGAGCAGCACAATTCACAATAGTCAAATTACAACACCATGGTAGGTGCCTGTCAACAGAGGAATGGATAAAGAAACACACACATACCACACACACATACAATGGACTTTTGTTCCATCATAAGGAAGAACAGAATTATATTCTTTGCATAGAACTTGTGAAATAAGCCAAACTTAGAAAGTTAAGGGCCATGTTTTCTCTCATATGTGGAAGTTAGCAGGGAAAGCAAGATCTCATGAAAACAGAAGGGAGACTTGTAGAGTTGATGAGGGAACTAGGGACAAGGAGGAGAGAGAGGACAGGGGAGGTCCTAGGGAATGAAATTAACCAAATTACGCAGCGTGCACGTGTGAATATGTAACACTGAATCCCAGTAACATGCTTAATTTTAAAGCACCAATAAAAATTCTTTTGTTTAAAGAGGGAGGGAGAGAGTGAGAGAAAGAGAGAATCAATTTTATGTATTTTTCATCTGGCCTTCATTTCTCCAGCACTTAGCTGTGTATGTGGTGCTGGGCTTTGAACTCAGGTCCTCGTGCATGCCAGGCAAGCATTCCAACCACTAAGTCATTGCTCCAGCCCCACCAATAAAAAAATTCTTAAAATTTAACTAGAAAATGAAAGACACTTTCCTTGTACAGTCACGCACCATATAATGACATTTCAGTCAACTGACTGCAGATAACCATGATCCCATAAAATTATAATGGAGCTGAAAATTTTCGGTCACCCAGTGACATCATCAGTAGTAGCACAGCACAGACTACTCACATGTTTGCAGAAATGCTGGCATAAAACCTACTGCAGTGCTAGTCATATAAAAGTATATAGCAGGGCTGGAGTGGTGGCTCAGCGGTTTCGGCGCTTGCTTGGCATGGGCAAGGACCCAGGTTCGAACCCCAGCACCACATACACAACTAAGTGTTGGAGCAACAAAAGCAAGATGGAAAAACTAAATAAAACTGATTCTCTCTCTCTCCCTCCCCCCTTACTATCCCTCTATTTCTTTTTTAAAAAAAGTATATAGCACATACAACTATGTACGGTATATAAGACTCATACCATTAATAAGTGACTACATTAATAGTTTGACTCTACTTTTAAATCAATGTTTTAGAATGTATTCCCTATACTCAAAAAAGTGTTTACCATAAAATGTTAGGTCATTTTACCCACCAGCAGCCTCCTACATCCTGTTGGTAGCTTCTCTTGATTGCATCAAGAGGCCACCTTGAGTGACTAACCTACACTATCTGGCTTTGGTAAGGTCACTCTGTGATGTTCACATAACAACAAAACCACCTAACAACACATTCCTCACAACAGGTTCATGCTAAGCAGTGTGTGGCTGCACATAGGAAATTCATTGCAAAGGTATCCTTGAAATTCATTCCAAAAGTACCCTTCTTCATCCATCCCTGGATGGCAGGAAGCAGAGTTCCTGGCTGGTGGAATGGCCGCTAGTAACTAGAGCATTACTCATGAGTAGTACTCAGAACACTGAAGTATAGCAGGAGTACCACAAGTGTGGTTACTGCTGTTGTTATAAAAACAGTAATTACTGCTAAGAATCATTATTGACCATTCTTCCGCACCTATCCAATCTGTTACCTCTAGTTGTGTTCTCTTTGCCCTTTGGGACTTTCAAGAACTTGAGTAAGACAGACCTGGACTTGAGGCAACCCAGCCCCAAACTGCAGAATCCAGCCATCTCCTCAATTCAAGGAAAGTGAAGCCAGGGAAAGGAGCCAACGTGCCTTAATGTCTCTTTAAAAGACTCAGTTCAATCATCTCACTTTACAAAATCAGAAAATACAGCCATCCTCTTTTGGCAAGTTCTGTAATGCAGTTATCCTTAAACGCAAACTCTAACTTTCAAATTGTTCCTTTTTTTTTTCTTTTGTGGATGATGACAATGAGGGTAATGATGACTAATGCTACTGAAAATATTCTACCCTGGCAAATTACTCTGTGGTACCTTAAAACCATCAGCTCTGCAAATCTCATCACATCCTAATGCATTGCTCGGTGCAACCCAGGAAGGAGACTAGCCTAGATCACTCATCCAGCATCCTCTCTAACGCAGCGTGACTTCACTAAGTCCCTCATCTGCAACGTTGGTGAGGCTTCCTTCTCACATTTCTGCATTTACTAGACTTTGTCACTGTTTTTCTCATTTAAATATTTATAAGTGTAATGCAGTCATGCTCCAGTTCATCAGTAGTAATTCTTCTTATATTTAATGACAGAGAAATGTGGAACACTAAACAGTGAGTTAATGCTTCTGTATCTCTATGTGCTGATCTCTGCCCAGCCCCTGAGCCTGCTGCTCATATCATTCCAATTCTGCAATTCAGTCAATACTTGGAAGACCTGAAGCATCTTGGAGTGCCCAGCTCCCTATGATCTGTTATGTGATGCCCCAGCCAAAGGTTTGAGGAGAATGTTAAATCCTTTTCTCAAAACTAGACCAAAATAATTCTGATGAAATAACAATTTAAATTTTAAAAATAAAATACTCAAAAAAAGAAATAAAAAGGTAATATTATCCTGACTTGAGAACATTTTAAAGCAAAGTCAGAATCTAAGTTAGACTAAATATTTAGCTGAATAAAATACAAAATGTATAAATGCAAAAATGTAATATATTGTTAGTAATACTAAAAGGCAAATAAGTATCTGGGGTAAAAATTTATAACATGATCAATAAGACGTAACATAGTATATGGATAAATCTGTTTAAAATAAACAAAGATGCATGTGAATTAAACTTTTCATTTTTTTAAAGAGAGAGGGACAGTGAGAGAGAGAGAGAGGGAGAGAAAGAGAGAACTAATTGTATTTAGTTTTTCATGTGGCTTTCATTGTTCCAACACTTCATTGTGTACATGATGCTGGGGTTTGAACCCATGCTCTCAAGCATGCCAGGCAAACACCGTAACCACTGAGCCACCTCTCAAGCCCCTGAATTAAACTTTTAAAAGTTTATTGGCAAACACGATAAAAGGAATATTCAGAAAATAAGAAATATAATCAATATGCTTATGAAAAGTATTCATTTGTATCAAACAAATCAAAGTCATGCTTATAATACTGCAGTTTTCAACTATTAATTCCTACTTACTGATACTAGTGAGGCAGGAGAAAAGTCAGGCAGTCAGTGTAAGTAGAATGAGGGTCCATAAGGAGGAAATCAGTTGACAATCATTTTTTTCTCTAAGGGGACAAAGAGCTTCCACTGTTCCAAATAGTCACATATGCATATCAACTTGACATCCCCTTCTGCTAACAAGCTGGTCTGGCTGCAGCCATCCCCCTCTGCTAGCAAAGGTGCTCTGGACACAGCCATCTCTTCTGCTGATAAAGGCACGCACTCGTGGGCTCAGATAAGATACTACTAGATCAGATCAAAACTTCCACACTCATGACACTAAGAATAAGGAAGGCAAGACAATAATTAACAAGGGGGGAATCTTCAGAGGCTAGAAGAAAGATGAGCCACACCCCTCTTTGAGTTCTCAGCTCCAAGACTCCCTTGTTCTGGAGAAATCTTTTCAATCCTTTCTTTAAAAAAAATCTTTCTGCTCTACTTGCCTCAGTGTCCCTCTGTTTTCATTCTTTGACTATGGGGGACATGAACCCAAATTCCACTGGACCAGTATCAATAGTAGTACTGGAAGGCCCATATTTTCTGGAGAGCAATTTGCCAATATTTAAACTTTAAAAATGTGTATATGCTTCATTTAGCAATGCTACTTTCAGAAATAAATGTTAAATGCAAAGTTGCTGTTTATTAAAGTATCCAACAATGGTGGACATAGATAAAATGGAAGACATTTATAGCCACAAAAATTAATGATTTAGAACTGTAATTGTTAACTGCTGCTCATGATATATTGCTAGCTTAGGAAAAAAACAGGCTAATTCAATTCATGATATCTTTTCTTATTTGCTTTGTGTAAACTGAAATGATGATACACATCTGTTTGTGTAGGGTATTAAAAATTTGTATTATATAATTTTCTATACTACTGTTTTGCAGTTATTATAATATATGTTGATTAAATTAAAAATAAATAAATACATATTTACAATTTGGATGTGAGGCAGAACAGTGAGAGCCAGTATACAAAATATTCAAAAGGGGCTCCCTCTCTCAGTAAAAAGCTAAGTAGAGAGGTCCCATTCTTTCAGTGTCTAGTTATAGCAGGACAAAAGATGAGAAGTGCTGCTGTCTTCTTTACTCTGAGTAGGATTCCACTGCTTGGTCCACTTTCCCAACTATCTGAGGAAATATAAACAGTTAAACATCAACATGGGTTATAGCTTGGACTTCCAGCAAGCAAGAGTTTTCTAATGGTTTATTTAGCTAACATCAGCAACGTCTGTCGATCTATTTTTTATGCAAGATTTCAAAGGACTACGCTAGCTCTATGTTTATCTGGTTCTGTTAGAACTTTTTAATTGACAAAAAGTTGTATATATTTATGGTATATATCATGATGTTTTGATATAGTAGACATTGTGGAATAGATAAATCAAGCTCCTGTATTCTTTACTTCACATTTTTTTTATGGTTTGAACAATAAAAATCTAGTTGATTGGCAATTTTGAAGTGTAAAATACATTATTACTAACTCTATAGCCACTTCTCCCAGTTTTGCATCCTTGGACCAATACCTCCCCATCATCCCGTCTTCTAGTAGACACCATTTTGCTCTCTGCGTCTATGTGTGCAAGCTTTTTAGATTTCTCATATGAGAAAGATCATGCAGGATCTGCCTTACTGTGCCTGGCTTATCTTACCAAGGGAAGGGTACATCAACAAATGAGTAGATAAAGAATGTGGTATACGTACACAATGGATTGCTATTAATCTGTAAAAAGGAAGAAAATCCTGTCATTTGCAACAATGATGAGCCTTGAAGACATTATACAAACAAAATAAGCTACAAGAACTTTTGAGAGTGTTCCACATCTGTGTGCCTTTTCAGAATGCCTATCCTAACTATGCTTATTTTGAGCTTATGCATAAATAACAGTATCATCAGAGTGTGCTGCAAACCAGAAAAACTACAAAATTAAAATCTTATGTTAGAAAATAAAAGCCTTCATCATTTGAAAATCAAAAAGATAAAAAATGAACAGGTCATTGGCGATCATGACTCTCCACTTCAAGGAAGCAAGATGTTCATTTGCGTAATTACAGCATGGTATGAATAAACAGACCATGGACCAAGAACCTAGACCAGCCATAAATTTTCAGGAAGTTCTTAGCAGGGTTTCCAGAGAAGGAAGGAGAATGAGAGACAGTACACAAAATATTCAGGCACATTTCACAGAGGCAGGTCAAAGAGACAGGTTTCCAAAGGATTTATTAAATGAAAATTCTCTTTGAATGAATTGATTATTTTCTTGATGTTCAAGAAGCTCAAAATTATTTTGATTTTCATTGAAAAAGTTCAGTGTCATGATTCCATTGTCTTTAAGATTCCATCTCTGAAAAGGAAGGACCCTGGAACCTTGTGCCTGCAGTTCAGAGAAGATACCGGCAGATGGCGACATTGGCTTATTGAGTTATGTCAATAACCCAGGCCCAATCTCCAGGTATGAACTGTGGCTAGCCACATAAAGGCTTTCCCTACAGTGCAGTTTAATTATTTCTAAATACAAAAACTATTTATGAAGACCCTGGTAGTGAAAAGGAAAGATCTCTAATAGTAAATGTATAAGTATTTTAAAAAGGTTATAAGAAATGCATTTCCATTTTTGAATTTTGATCTTTTGAAAAAAAGTATGTATTTTGAGTTTCATAGTTGATATGTTATTACTAATTTTTTTGTAAATTCTATAATCAAAGTTTATATTTTTCTGCTTCCTCAGAGATGGCCTTAGCTGCCTTTCTTCCAGTCCTGCATATTCTAGCTATGGTGTGATTTCAGCATTGTTCTATGACCCTCACACCCAAGTGAATTGATGTCTTTAATTATCTCTAAGCGAGGATGCTGACCATAGTGGTCAAGAGCTCTTGATACTGGTGTCAAAAGAGCCATTGGCTTAAATTGTTCACCATTTACTTGTTAAACCTAAGTGTCCTCATCTGTTAGAGTGTTAACAATATAGCTGCCTCGCAGAATTAAATGAGAGAACTCATGTTTAAAGTGCAGAGCTTAAAGCACTGTGCCTGCCTCATTAATGCTATTATCATTGCTGATAACATGTCCTTGATTGGGCACTTTTTGCTGTTTAAATTGTCAGATTAAAAAGAAATGGAAGTAGCTTACTCACCATAACCCAATTGAATCACACACTCAAAAAAGGAGGACAAGGCCACCATATTGCCAAGGTGACTAGGTTTCCTTGTTACACCTGACTTCAATCTCCTCGCCTGTCCTCTCAGCTTGCATCTTTGCAGTTACCAAGCTCATCAGTGTTGTATTCCATGTCCTGTTTACCAACCCTATGGCTTTTTCTACAGCTATCCAGAAGGGGCTTGAGAGTGCCTCCCTCTTCCATACCTACTATATTAAAGAAATCTCTTACTTGGCAAGGTCAATTTGTTTTAGTTATTTTTCCGAATATGCTCGGAATATGACCAAGACTTACTGAAACGACTAACTGGGCATAAGCATTTTATTTTCTAAAAATCCCCTCCAACTCTATTCCATTTCATTTTCTCTTTCCTTCATTTATTCTCCTGCCATAACTGGCCATATTAGCAAGCCAGTTGCAGTAAACATTGTGCCATTAACCCAGTGATCTCCAAACATTCTGCATGAAAAACCTAGGTTGTGATTTTCCTCCCTCTTCTCTCTTCTCCCCTCTCCTACTCCCTCCTCCTACCTTTATCTCATAGTCACAGCTTAAAGGGAACCCAGTTAAAATTCCACTTGGAAATCCATTCAACAAAGACACCTGCATTTTGTCTTCATTGTTGATGAGCTATTGTTTCTTAAAACTAAAACACTGCAGCGTAACTAAAAAGAGTGACACTTTTTTTTAGGACTTACCAACTCAGCTCTGATAGCCAAATCACCCCTATGAGGCAGATGAAATGGCACTGTCTGTGTCTAGTTTCCTTTAAGGTCTACCCTATCTATGCTGAAGCTTTTTAATAATTTGCAGGTCATTTAGAATCTTAATCAGATCTTCTCTGCTAGGAACCCTGATCCCCACTCAATAAATAAGTAAATGGTGAGGGATAGGTGAGAGAGTTCCTTGCCCCAACCATGGTCCCTACACCACTTGCTATTTAACATGAACCTATTCCAATACTAGGCTTTCACCTAGGAGCTGTGTTCACAAACAGCAATGGCCACAGTAATAGAATTCTAGCTTGCAATCCCTCCAGTAATCAGACTAAGAAGCCAAACCATACCTTCTTCAAGAAACAGCCCAGAAAGGTCAGACTTGACCAAATCAATGACCGTCAGCTTCCCTATTTCTCATCCCTGCTCTGCTTCCAACTCAGGACCAACCACTAAAAGTAGGCAAAGCCTTCTATGCTCCCCCAAATCAATCACATAAGATACTCCTCCTGAAGCGAGCCTGCCTTCAGCTTCCTGAATGTCCAATCAGAACATGTCTAGATCTCTCTATCTACCCATAAAGTTTTCCCCTTCTCCTGCCTGTCTTTCGGTCTCTACAAGAACAAAGGATAGTGGCTGATTCCCCGGCTGTAGCAAGCCCTGCTTGTTCTCATTTGAGCAGCCTTTGTCATTTCCACAGTATTTCTGGAAGTTCCTGAGATAGGATCTGCATCACCATTGCTACTGCCCACCAGTTTTGATCAGGCACAGTACCCCTGGCATCCCTTGCACTTTGCTGCTTGTGGCTTATTGAGTCCACAAAAATGTGGGAAGTCAGCAATGGTCTGAACTCTGCTCCCTTCTCACTGAGTCCCTTGGCTACTTGCTCTGGGTTTGTTATGCAAGTCTGGTTACAGTTCCCATTTGTCTGACATCCTTGGCTGGCTGTTCCTATCCATCTCTTTTGTTTTCTTTTATGCTTCTGTTTGTGCTGCACTATCTAAAAGTGTTGTTTATCATAGGAGAATCACAGGGTGGAACACAGGCATGAGCCCCGTAATACTTCATGCCAGCCTCACAGACTGCTGAGATTTGGGTTCTCACCAGACCAGCTTCCATTTGTATAAACTTTGCTATGGGCCACTAATAAAATTGGATGACTTCTTCCTTCCGTTTCAATTTTTTGTGTGTGTGCTGAGAGTTTGGTTTTGATCCAGAGAGAGGGTTCCCTGCTTTTCTGCCTACCAAGGGGTATACACTGTCAAGTCTGCATTTATAGGCAGCTGACTGAGGACCTGAGACATGAAATATCTACAAGCATCGCTTTTTTATTTCAGGCACTGGAATTGAACCCAGGGCCTTGTGGCATGCTAGGTAAGCACTCTGAGTTATATCCACAGCCCTTTTTATTTTTTATTTTGAGACTGTATCTCACTAAGTTGCCCAGACTGGCCTCAAACTTGCAATCCTCCTGTCTCAGTCTCCCAAGTAGCTGGAATTACAGGAGAGCACCGCCACAACCAGCCAAGCATTACTTTTCACCAATCATTGTCATGTCTCATGGATCATTCAGTCTAAGTCTTCTCCTTCAAGAAAAACTCTTGATTGTTCTCTGCATTTTCACTACAATCCTAATTCTTGAGCATATGTTTTAAAGAGTGGCACTAGTTCACCAGTTTGACTCTTCAAAAGTCACTTTGTGGAACACTGGACTTGAGCAAAATTGTTCATTCAAGAAGGACCTTAGGAAAAAAGGTAATGATTTCTCGTACCCAAATGAGCAGCATTTTTCTATCAATGTGCAGAGGAATCCAAATGAAATTTTTATTAAAAATTGCTTCACTAAAAGAGTCTTTCGCCAAAGCTGATGAACAACTTGACGGATTTAAGTAAAGTTCATTTCCCTAGCAAATCCTCTCCTTTATCCTACAGTTGACTCCCTACATCCGGATTTCCTTCCGCCCCTTCACTACTCTCTCTCCTCTGTCATTTCCTTTCCTCCTTCCCTTGTCTAGACCTTTTCCAAATGATCCCCCTAAAATACCAGAATGTCAATCGCCTCTAAGGACCCACTTGTCCCAGACTCAGGTAAACAAGCAACTTTAGAATTTAAGCTTCTGGGGCTGGAGCAGGTTCAAACCCCAGCAACAAGGACACAGTGAAGCAACAGGGGGCCACAGGGGAAATTAAAATAGAATTGTTTCTCTATTTCTCTCTCTCTCTCTCACTGTCCCTTTCTCTTAAAAAGAAAAAAAACAGAATTTAAGCTTCTGATATGAACTGAATTACAAGCTATAATTAAAGATTTCCCCAGGACCAGAAAGGACCAGCAGGTACTCAGTAGAGTTTAGAATCATGTGTGTGCATACTTGACCTGTGTTAACTTAGGCACATGTTGGTTGGGACCTCAGATGCTAAATTCCAGATGGCAAACATTGATTAGATCAATTCAGAAAGAGACTTATAGGATTCCTCTTTCCACCATAAGCCTGCAAGTTGGAAAGGGACAAAAAGAGAAGTCCTATACCTAAAACATTTCCAATAAAAACTGATTAGACTGTACTTCAATCACACAAACGGGGAATAGATGAAACTATAGAACATTTTCAGGAGACACTAGAAAACTCCTTTTGGCAACATTTGAGATTTAAGAAGGTGCTGATGTAATACCAACCCTTCCATCTAATTTTGTCAATGAAGTTACACTTGAAATTAAGAGACAATTTAGAGACTCAATTTAGAGACAGAAATTAGAATGGAAAGTAGTCCCTTTACCTGAAATTACAGCTTGATAGAGAACATTTGGAAAGGGATTTAGAACAAAAACAAGACAGGACTCAAAATAAACTTATAGTCCTGCAGATTGAACAGCCAGGCAGCTCACTTTCTTATCGATCACCAACCGACAAAGACACTTGTACCCAGTAACAGAAAAGACACTGGAGAAAAAAAAGATCATTGCATCTTACAAAAGAAACACCAAGTCCAAGAAAAATCCCTCAATTCAGATTGGTGAGGCTACACTGAGAAAGGAGAAATCAACCAATACCGTGCCTCAAACTCGCAAGAAAAATTCACTGCACTATCAGTGGCCAATCTCCAGGCAGGTACAAGTCTTTTCTCTCTTCATCAAACTCTGCTGACTTTACCTGAATTCTTCACTGTAGTAAATATGTCTTTCAAATAATGCTCAGGTTTTTACTAAGTATAACTGTAACTCTTGTGCCCTTGAATGAATAAACCTCCCCACCCCAGGATACCACCTTGCAAATTTACTAGGAAGAGACTTACTTTGAAAATGAAATTGTAACATTAAATGCAAACCAGTGAGAATATTTCTTGAGACTGCAGAGGACTGCTCTAGTTACAGCTGGATCTTCCCTGGTACTTTTACTCTTCTACTGCATCTCAACCACATCCCAGAGAAAGAGATATGCACATAGATTAGCTTCCAAATGATGCTGGAACAGATTGCCACAAATGTAGAGGCTTAAAACAATACACATCTGCACTAATAACCTCCTAATCCCTCCCTCCACTAATAACCCCCTAATCCCTCCCTCCCATCCCTGACTCAATCTTTTCTCCCCCCAGCTTCATAGTTATGATTCCCCCTGATTATGTGAAAATTCACACATATTGAGTTTATTTTTGAGCTTAGCTAACTTTCAATTTGTCTTAAGATTTTGCTGTAGCTTCCACATGTAGTTGGGAAGACCAACTACACACAGGTGGGCAGAGAAGATCAGAAAATTTTTAAATTAATACACACATATATGCTTTTTTCTATCTATAACATGAGGGTAAAGCAGAGGAGACATGGGAGCAGGGGGTGGTAGAAGGGGGGAGATCTTAGACTAGGATCAGCCTTAACTTATGTACTTTGTCAATATCCATCTATGTATGAATATGTAACAATGATTTCCTCTAATATGTAGCTGTGTTGAACAAATTAAAAATAAAAAAGAAAGCAAAAAAACCAATATAAATCTAATGTTTTACAATTCTAGAATTCACAGTGCAAAATGGGTCTTACTGGGCTAAAATCGAGGTATTCTCAGAGCAGACTTTCTTCCACAGACTCAAAGTGAGAATCCATGCTTCCATTTTCCAGATTTAGAGGCCATTTAAGTTCCCAGGCTCATAGCCTCTTCTTCCACCTTGAAATTGAGCAGTGGGATATCTTGAAATCACTAACTCTGACCTTCTTCTTCTGTCCTTAAGGACCCCTGTATTACACTGAGCCCACGTGGTTAACCTTGCATCCTCCCTCCTCTCCAAGTCAGTTGACAAGCAACCTTCATTCTACCTGCAAACTGAATTCCCCTTGCTGCAGAGCACAATACAGCCATAGTTTCTGGAGAGCAGTATGTGGAATTTTGCAGAGGGCCAAGGGGAGAGGAGGTGCTATTTGCTTTCTTTAACATAAATGCTCCTGACATTCTATGGACTAAATTTCTACTGACATGGGAAAAGTCACAGAAAGACAACCTAAGAAAATTCACATTCTACCAGATGTTTATCCAAACTTCTCTAATATCCCTTAAAGCCAGAAACATAGGAAGGACTGGGTCCTCTGATAAAAGCCTAATAGCCAAAGCCCTCTCATATCCTGCCTGAGCCTTTGCCACATTCCTCTCCTTCCAGTAAAGAAATCAAGCAAGTGAGGATATTGATTCTTTCCAGGACTTTGGAGACATCAACAAAATTCTTAAATTTCACTTTCCCACAGTACCAGGCCCAGATACTGTCCTCTCAATTACAAGCGAGGCTGCCTGGCTGCACTCCAGTGGATCTCTGCTCTCCTTTTCCCATCTGTCTCTAGACCATCAAAGTCAACACCTTCATTTGCTCACCTGGGGAAGACAATACACCTGGAAGGCCAAGCCTTAGGAGAGCACTAAAGCCTTCCCCCTGTTTTCCTGAAATGATCATGTAAGGCTAAAAAGAAACAGTTCCCTTCTGAATCAGTTCTGGCACAGTTTGCAGATGATCTCCTGCTTCTTTCCGAGGACAATGAAGACTATAGAAAGGATTGTTTACTTGCTCCCAGTCCTAGTAGAAAAGGAAGTTACACTTCCAGAGATAATTGCAATTTTGTTAAAGCAAAGTCCATTATTTAGAGTATGACTTACTGATGGAAGGTAAAACATACTCTTCTGTTAAATAAGACTATCCAAATATATCATATCCCCCTCTCAAATTGACAACTTAGTGAATTTCTAGGTATAATTAGGCATAGAACTTTTCTGGGGTGCAACAGCTCATTATGAATTGACCAAGGCTCAAGAAGAGATGCTTTCCTCTGAGAAGCTAGTCATGAGCAGGTATTGAGGACCCAAAGACTTCTGCTGTTTCTTCTCCTCCACCCACCCCCACAAGGGCTGGGGATCAAACCCAGGGCCTCTTTCATGCAAAGCAAGACAAGTATACTACCACTGAGCCACATTCCCAGCCCAACAATGCTCTTTAAAAGCTTCCTTCCCTAGGCCTCCTTTTCTGTGCTTCTGTAATCTGGACATGGGAAGGTTTGAACTCAACTTCAAAAGAAACATCAAATATCCATTGTTTACTACAATCTCACCCTTGGCCCAGTTGCAAGGAGACATCAAAACCTTTTTTAATTTCCTACTCATTTTAATGGAAGTTTCAGCAGAAGTGAGAAACTCTTTTGGTTGCAGAGCATGCCAAAACCACAGACTACTCCAAAAGCAGCCAACGGTCTATATGGACGTTTCATCTCTGATTTTCAGCTAAATGATAATCACTGGTAACCTCCTTGTCTCAGGACAGAAGCTACAGCTGCAAAACCTATCAGTGTTTCAGAATTAGTTCTCAACTTCCTGTCTAACTCCGTGGTTCCTTACACAATGCAGATAGTACCACTGATGGACAGCAAACAACACCTTTTAGCCAGTCAACTTCTACGAGTCTCTGTTCCTCCCCTCACATATTCCCATTACTATTTGCCCTGGAGTCCTCTAAACCCTGCTGCCTCTCTGCTATCAAAAAAGAAACAAAACAACAACAACAACAAAAAAAAAAAAAACAAGCTTTACAATTATCTACTTGAGTTAAGGAACCTTCTTCTCCTCACTCAGATTTATTGGCGACCCCCAGTGCACACCTGGTTTAATATTACTTGATAACAGATCAAATCTCAAGAAAGAAAATGGAGATTATCAAGCAATATATCATTGATAATTTAAGCTCACCCTTAGAATGTCATCTTCTAACTGAAGGACTATCAGTTCAGGTGCTGGAATTTATTTTGCTTACTAGAGACTGTAACTTAGTCAAAGACAAGAAGCTACATGTACAGAGAACAGATTGCTTTTGGAGTAATGTGTGACTTTAGAATACTCCGCAATCAGTATCTCACCTCTACTGAAACTTCGATCAAAATGGACAATAAATTGAACTTTTCAATGTCTCCTAGAAAATTGGATTATTACAAAGCTTGAGGCCTACCCTATGCAAAAAAAGAAATCATATGGAATCTATAGGAAATACTATAGCAGTTAATTCTGCTAAATAAGTAGCCTTCACCAAGGTCATGATCTTAATTAAACCTCAAAGCCTTTGACTCCCTTGAAGAATTCAAAAAGGCCTTTGTGAAAGGCCAATGTTAAGTCCCTAAAAAGGAACAATGGAAAAAATATTAGTCATTTCACTTCTCTCAGATAGTCTCTGACATTCTCAATGAAGATGCTTGAAAGCACAAAATCGTTTTCAAATGCTTATTAGCTAAATGTCTCTATGAAGTTACTACCCATGATAGGGACAAATTGGTTACAATCCTAAGTCCACATGGCAGGAGCACTTTTATAGATACCTGAGGCCATTTTCTTTTCTTTTTTTAAATTTTATTTAGAAATTTATTTGCTGAACAATCAAACAAGCTTCTAATGAAATTACATATATATTCAAGTCATGTGTCCTCTGATCTGAAATTGAAATGACATAATGTGACATAATCCTGGAAACAATATAATAGAGGACCATGGCCAGAAACCTCAAGAACCTTCTGAACACCTTCTAATGCATTTTATCCAGCCTCTGTTCTCCTTGAGCTTTTAATGTGCTTTAGTTATTGCATGTGTTTTCAGGATGGGTTGAAACAGTCCCTTGCTTGCTAGTTACAGCCCTCACAGTCACTAGAAAGCTCCCTGCTATTATGTGTTTCTAACAGCAGGTATACTGCCTTACTTACAAGTGATCAAAGCACACACTTTATGGGAATTAGTATAAAAAATTTAGATGTAAGGCATTTTGTACTCAAAAATTGTACTTCCCTTAACACATACAATCTTAATTACTGTTTAAACTGATACAGAAAACACAAAATTGCATGTGTTAATGGGTTAGTGTGTAATGTTTTGAGATATATATATATATATATATATACACACACATACACATTGCATAATGTATAAATGAGATCACAAATATCCATCTCCTCAAATCTTTATCATTTTATTATGGTGGAAACTTTCCAAATCCTTTCTTCTAGATTTTTGAAATGTGCAGTACATTATACACTCACCCTACTGTGCAATAGTATACCAGAAGGTCTAACGCCTAACTATAACTTAATACCCATTGATCAACTTTTTCCCTCCCTCCCATCCCTCCCTCCTACATTCCCTATCCTCTAAAACTGCTATTCTACTCTCAAATTCTATAAGAGCAATATTTTTAGATTCCGTATGTGAGTGAGATCATGGAATAGTTCTCTTTCTGTGCCTGTCTTATTTTACTTAACATAATGATCTTCAGTTCCATCCATGTTGATACAAATGGCAGTTTTATGACTGAATAGTATTCCATTTGTATGTTTCACTTTTTCTTTATCCTTTCATCAGTCAATGGACACCTCGGTTGTTTCTACTTCTTGGCTATTGTGAATAGTACTGCATTATACATAGGAGTGCTGACATTTTTTCATAATTCTGTCTTAATTTACTTTGGATATAGACACAGGAGTGAATATTCACCATCTTATATGAAATATGAAAGAACCAATGGCATTCTTAAATTAAAATTAGTGAGATTTTCAGAAGCCCATGAAAGGTAAGGCCAATGTTATTTCCATTAGCCCCTTTGACCATACAGTCCCCCCTGTGACTGACATATCAGTTACCTACCTAGGATCTGGTAACTGGAAAGCCCATACATTTAGGGCCTTCATAGGAATGACAAAATACAACTAGGGACTCACACAGCATACCCAGTCTCATCACTAAGACTGACCTTTTAACTTGTTCATAACATCTTCCTAAACTGCCTCTTCATGATCTTTAACCAAGAGAGTCCAACTACTGGGGGGAAAATACATCAAAATAAAATAAAACAATCCTGAAACCTCACTGGAAGGACCTTACTGGGTACAATAAAAACATAAGTGAAACTTCAGGAAGACAATCCTTGGGTCTATATTTCACAACTAAATAATTAATTTACTATTCCATACAATTGGAAGGCAATCCAATAGGGCATCTCAAACTAAGGACTCTCAGAGATACTGTAGAAGTAGCCAGTCTTCAAAATTAGATAGCTAACCTCTAACCTTCAGAAAAAGGAGAGACCTCAGATAGTAGAGAGCTTCTGCCTGGTACCTCTGACCAAAGCCATGTTTCTTTCCTGTTTGGGTTCTGTTTATTTGCTTTATGGTCCTGCTTACAATGATTTTTCTCATTTCTTCATAGACATTTTTTTCATCAACTCATGTCTTCTCTTTGTTATAATTGTTACATCAGAACATACTCATTCTTCGGCCATATTTATATTCTCCCAAACAATACCCACTGACCTCAATATTACTGACCCCTCCACATGTCATCTATAATCATCCCATGATAAAAACTTCTGAGCAAACCTGTTTTCATCAATAACACCACAGAGAATTATAGCTAATGACATCTCCACTTATACCTCTAGGATGAATAACCTTATGCAAATCAACCTGTGACTTTTCTATTGCTCCTCTAACCCAGAAAGAGAACCAATTTTCATCATCTAATGATCAGATAATTCTAAAGTGAATTCCATAGTCTTCACTGGACAATGGGCCAATTATTTGCTACTTGTAAGACAGTAATGAATATTCAAATATAAAACTCTGCTAATGTGAGACAATGGTTCCAATCTCATGCCATAAATTATTCTTTTTTTAGTTTTGTAAATGACTTTCCATGTGCTCTTTTAAGGTCTGATCTAAAATTGTTCCCAAACGCTTATGTGTTAAGGACTGGCTTCCCAGTTCAGCAGTGATCAGAGGTGGGCTTTTGGAGAGTAATGAATCAGGAGGGCTCTGACCTCATCAGTAGACTAATACATTGATGGATTAATAATTTGGTGGTATTTTGAGGTGTATTTTGTCCCTGGTCCCTTGCTTCCACTCTTTCCTTTGTCTGCTTCTGGCCACCATGAGTTGATCAACTTTCCTCTACCATGCCCTTCTGCCATGATGCTCTGCCTCACCAAGCCCAAAGTAATGGAACCAACCAACCATGGACTGAAACCTCCATAATTATAAGCCAAAATAAATCCTTATTTGTTTTTTCTCCCAAGTATTTGTCACTGTGATGAAAATCAGACAAACACCTGATCCTACTGGTTACTACTTCCTCTGTGACCTCCATGGTTTTCTTTGCCTCAGACTAATACCTCGTGTGCTTCAGGAGTAATATACCAGGACTCTTTTTTACACAGAGACCTTAATTCTATAAATCACCAAGGCTGGAAATTCTGACTCAAACACAAATGCCAAAATGAGGCCACGTTTGACTATTCAGATATTCCACCTGGGAGAATTACTGACTCATTGTTTATGTGAACAATCTGAACAGTGTTCCCAATAATAGGAATCATATATATAGAAACAACTGTAAGAAATTTACCACTAATTCTATGGAAGTTATTAACAATATCTGACCTAGATGCATAAGCATCAGTACCCATTCACTTGGCAGTAGTAAAGAATAATCCACATGCTCTAGGCTTCTTGTTGGCTGGCCATGGTGGCATCTGTACTGTTGCTAGTACTTCTTGGTGTGCATGGATGAATGAAGCAAGAGACGCAGATCAGCCTATATTTTGCCTTAAGAGAAAGCTATCTGGGTTTCCATGGTATGTTCTGTGGAATTTGTTCTCATGATCTATGAGTCTTTGTTGTTCCTGGTTGAGGTTCCTGGCTACAAAACATCATTCAGGGCCTATTAATTGTTCTTGCTTCTGCCATCCTGATCATGATGCTGACCTGTTGCACTCTATCTAGAGTCTGAAACGCCTCTGTGCATATTTTCTCACAGTATGAATACCATGGTAATATTATAATAAAAAGGTCAGGATCAAGAAATACAGAGACTATACCAACAACTGAGCAACCCCTGAAAAGTGAAGGTCTGGCTGTCTAGCCATCTGTGAAATGGTTAACATCTCACAAGTGAGAGAATGACCCAAAGGTGGGACTGAGAGTCTGAATCCACCAATGGATGATGGCCAGAGTGTATGACAGTAGAACACTAATCCACAGCTCCTGTTCTCAAGCTTCAGCCAGTCTCTCGATTTTTGTTCCCATTTCCAACTCAGGACAAATTAGAAAAGGACAAACAGGCTCTCCAGCCCAATCACATAAGACACCTCCCACTACTTAGCCTTCCTTCAGTGTCCTCAAGCCTATAATGTCCAATCAGAGCATATCTTGTGTCTTTTCATTCTTTTCTTCAGTCTAATATTTTCCCACTTTTTACCTGTCTTTGAGTTTCTGACAAATATACATGATGATGGCTGGAGCTACACCAAGTTCTGAATAAATGGTTTATTCTCATTTTGGAGATCTTCATTTATTTCTACACATTTATATGCCACCTACAGCCAACACTGCCCACTGACCTCTACTGAGTATCTTGATATAGTGTGGGTAATCTTGGAACAGTGAAAACCTGTTTCTTCTGAGAAATTAAGGTAATGATGTTATTTAAATAGATGGTAAAATGATTAAATGTGATAAAATATGGAGCATACTCTCCAATTTTCTGGCACATAGGTGGCCAATAAGCTACCAAAATCATAATGATTATGATGGTGGTGATGGTGGTGGTGGTGATGGTGGTGGTTATGATGGTGATGATGGTTGTCATAGCTCTTTTTTTTTTCAATCTGAATGGCAATTGTACCACTACTTGCTATCTTGCATGGCCCAAAGTGATGTCGAGAAATTGAATCTATAATTGATTGCTTGTGTATTTAATACATTTATAAAATTCAAGCATATACACAGGTACACAGATAATAATATGAACCTCAATGTATTCATCACCCAGTTTCACCACTTATCAATTCATAGATAATATTTTTCATCCATAATCTTTCAGTTTTCTCTCCTATTTCATTTTATTTGAAGAAAAATCCAAACACCATTTTCATTGTACTGGTAATATCTCATTATACATATTTTTAAGTAAGAACTCTTTTATAAAATATAACCATGAAACCATTATCACTTCTTAAGATTCCTTAATATTATCCACTTAATTGCTTATGCCATGAATCTAATATATGCTAAGAAATTCAATGATGATTTATACAGACTTCTATTGTTTCCACACATTTATGGCTCTTTTCTTCATTTTTATTTTTCCTTGAAATAGTTTTCATAAAGATGAAAGGTGGGGATGGAGTGGCGGCTCAGTGGTCATGGCACTTGCCTAGTATGAACATGAACACAGGTTCAAACCCCAGCACCACACACACAACAGAGTCAGAGCAACATAAGCTACATGAAAACTAAATAAAACTGTTCTCTTTTTCTCTCTCTCACTGTCTTTCTCTTTTAAAAAAAATAATTTCTTGTTATTTTAACTACAAACAACCTTGGGTGGTCTGTGTAATATTTACTATTTAGTTCATTATAGTACAGTAAAAGGATACCAGAGACTTCACTTAAAGCCATAAATACCCTTTCAAATGTTATCAAATGTTTGTCAGTTCCCTCAGAAATAATTTACCTGAGGGATAATGAGTTTTTTTCTATTTGGTTTCATTTGTAATGTTCAGTTTATTTGCTGAGGATTATAGATGCACAGATACCAATAAATTTAGAAAATACTCTGTAGGTTGCATATTTACCAAAAGTCTTTCCCTGTCATTCATCATCTGTAACTACATCCTGACCACTTTCGCCATCATCAGTTTTGAGCAATTGATTTTTCAGAAGCAGACATTTGAGGGGAGTAGATAAGGGGGAGGTCGTTTGAATGTTCCTGTTTTTATAAGTCCATAACTCACCTCAATGAAAAGTATTCAATTTTACTGAGGTAAGTAAACTGTCCTTTAAATGGGTAAAGAGAAAATACCATAGAATTCATTCTGAAGAG